>MJUU01015899.1:27797-46742 GCA_002080025.1 Modiolus philippinarum | reverse complement strand
TATATATATATATAACGGCATCATTAAAAAACATATTTGAAGAATAGTTGTAAACTTGCATGCCCTCGATTTTGTTGCTGGACATGTTGCGTGGCATAAAAAAATGACGACTAGATCTGGCTGTCAGAAACGACAGCTAATCCCGCAAGTTAATCTCTAAATTACTTTCCAAGCCAAAGTTTTTCTAATTCAATTATTGGACATGATCCATTTATATTTTTTGTTTGTTTGTGCTCTATCAGATGGAATAAATTTATGGTCTATGGTGTTCCAAACGTTTGATTTGATCTGCAATGGAGAGTCCTAAGTTGTCGAAAAAGCCATATGCAGGAACTAAATTTACAGTAGAAAGGTATTTGTTATTCATTTCACTTAAATTCAAACTGTATGGTTGCTAGGGAGATTTCCAAAAAAACATGTATTTGAGAGTGTCAGGAAATTCACCAAAATTGGAATCAAAAATCTTTGCAATCATTTATTGAAAATGACTGATTTCAAAAAAATATATTCAAAAAGTATCATTTATAAGTAGATTTCCCAAAACATACCCTGTCTTTTAACGTTTCTGATATTATACAAAATTGGAATCAAACATTTTTGCAATCCTTTTGTTCAAAATAACTGATTTTGCCAAAACATATTCGAAAAGTATGGTTACTAGGTAGATTTTTGGTCTTAGGAAATTGACTAAAATGCGAACCATGTTTGTTAATTCCTAGTGCTCAGAATTGCGTCTGTTTTAACACTGAAAGGATTTGGAGAAAAAGTCTCTAAAAATATACGGTAAAACAAGCTATAGAACAACGCCTTTATGGTTGTTAATCTTGAAGTCACCATGAGGCCTTTGACAACGAGCTTTGCTCACACCTCAAAGTAAGTTAACGACGGCCCCTAGCATTAGTTTGAGCGGAATTAAATGCTACTTGTCAAAAAATGACACATCCCTGTTTGATTTAAGGTAGATCGACACTAATTCATTGGCGCATACTCGAAAATCGAGTTGGATGCGTAATTGACTTGATTTTCAAGCCGGAGGGGTTCTTTTCTCAGCCTTTTCATTGTGACGTCATACTAAATTGACACATGTATATAACTCACTTTCCCACCAATTATCTCCCATTGTCCTAAATTTTTTCTATTTTTTAAAATACATAAAATATCTCTCTTAATTAAACGGTGACATATAGATTTTTTCAGCTCAACAGATAGATCAAGTGTATCTCTCTAAGATATCGAAGAATTTAAAAAATCTGTCAGTGATATTTACTTCAAAAAAGCATGTTCTCAGAATTCCCAATTTTTTATTTGTAAGTATTGAGGAAAAATGCTGAATTTTGCCTTATTATCAAATGCTAATTACAGGAAGAGATGGTCGGTGACATATCATTTTTATTTTATTTTTGGAATATATGAATCAATACCTACAAAATATCTTAAAAATAAGAAAATTCTGTAGGCTCGAACTACCTTAACCTCCGGATGCGAGATGGTCACCGAACATAAAATTTACGAGCATAGCGCTCTTACAATCACTGTCATCCTTTGTCCAACAATAGCACTTCTGTACTTAGATAATGGGCAGAAATAAACAAACACATGGCGCTCAGTATGTATGTCAATTTTTCAAAATTTATAAGCCTTTGACACTTTCAGGAAATTTACCAAACTTGGCACCGGAATCAAAATTCTAAAAGCTTATAGCACATCTACAGGCTACATGCAATAATTCTACGAGAAAATTAAAATCTTATGTCTGAAAATGTGGGAGTAATCCTAGTGACACGGAAGATGTAAAATTTGACACCTATGGGCCTCTCGTTTTTATTCCTTTGGAACAATAGCTTCGTACGCATCTACAGACTATATGTAACAACTCCATACCAAAATAAAATTGCTTAATCCAGAAATGAGCGAGGAGTTCCACTGATAATGTTCATCTAACGGATAGACGGATGCACTGACGGAGGGGACCAAAACAATATCGAAGCATTTTCTTCAAGAAGTGGGAGGATAAAAAGACAGCTTTAGGTTGTCCAAAATATCAGCTAACACTAAGCTTTATCATGAGGGTGTACAGCTTCACTAATGTCTCATAATAATAGTTAAAAGGTAATTGGTATACCCTCCACTAACCTGATAAATTACAAATCAATGTCCCATGGTCTACTCAACTAGTTCGTTTTGTACAAAAAAGTGAAACAAATGTTACACCTTGCCAAAACAACAAACTTGCGAAAACATACTGAATAACAAGAAAAACTAAATGTGGCTGTCAGAAGTTTCAGCTATTCCCGCACTTTACAAGTTTAATACTTAAAAAGTATGGTTTCTAAGTAGAAATCCAGAAAATAACCTGTCAAAGATCTAGAGAAGTTCAGGAAATTTTTCAATATTGGAATCAAATTTTTTTACATCAATTTCCAAAAATAGTTGATTTTTCAACGTTAAAAAACATATACCAATATCGGAACCAAACAAATGTTTGCTTTCCTATTATTAAACATCACTGAAGTAGCCAAACATATTCAAAAAGTACTGTTGCTAGGTAAAATTTTCAAAAAATAGTTGGTCTTTTAGAGTTTCAGAAATTTACTAAAATTAGAACCATATTTTTTTTTAATTTTTGTGTTCAAATGATGTCTGCTACCAAAAGTTGTCTAATTTAATTCATGATTGCATGCAAATATTTCAAAATTTATTAGTCTTTGACACTTTCAGGAAATTGATCAAAGTTCGAACCTAAATCATAATTCCAAAATCTTATTGCACATCTACAGGCTAAACATGCAACTATTCGACGAAAAAATTTAAATCCTGAATCTGAAAATGTGGGTAGAAATCTAGTAACATAAGAGATATAGAATTTGACACAGTCTCACATCTTGCTTATTTCATCTAGACCATCATCAAAATTTCGAATGCTTATAGCGCATATGCTGACTACCGGTATATGCAACAATTTTAAACCGAAATTAAATCCCAAAATAAAAAAAATGAGTGAGCGTTCCACTTAAAAGGTCCATCTAACGGACAGGCGGATGTACGGGACCAAAACAATACCCCCGCATTTTCTTCAGAAATGTGCGGGGATAATAAAAATAAATAGAATCACTGATGACAACAAAAATAAAGGGCCATGCACAGCGCGTCCTGATAAGAACACATAGAAAAAAGAAGGGAAAGGGGGAATGTGTAAAAGAGACAACGACCCAAAGGCGAGTAATAACAATTCAAAGCCACATCTGTTTGCAAGCAGCACTGGCACGTTTTGACACAGACAAAAAAGATGCTCCCACCAGATAGATTACAGCAAACAGTAAATAGATTAGTATTCGACATGAAACGGGGAGACACAATACAAAACATTATACTTATGTCAAATCATTACTGCATACCCTTGACGAAAATATTTAATACACGGCTATAATGGAAATCAAAAGTTAATCGGCTACACAAATCACTGATAATTAGGTGGCTTTGACCTATATTTTGCGCTTCAGTGACTTTGATTAAGTTTTGCTTTAAAGTCAATTTCTCAACAACTACACATTATAAGACAATGATGTTTCATCAAATTAATTGTCTTGATGAGTGCTACACAAATCATTGACAAATAGGTGGCTTCGACCTACATTTTACGCATCAGTGACTTTGTTTAGGTTTTGCGTTAAGGTCAATTTCTCAACAACTAAACATTATAAGACAATGATGTTTCATCAGATTAATCGCCTTGATGAGTGCTGCCCAAGTCTTTCACAATTGGGTGACTTTGACCTACATTTTACGCTTCAGTGACTTTGGTTAACTTTTGCATTTAAGGCTGTTCCCCAATGACTAAGTATTGTAGAATTATGATATCTCACTGTAATATGAGAACTTCCTGCTTCACCAAGCATTGGGTATCCATGACCTACATTTTATGCTCGAATGACTTTGTTAAATTTTTGGGTTTAGGTCCACTTCTAAGCAACTACACACAACATTCCATCACAAGTGTATTGACAGAGGATTTATTTTATGCCCAATTGACTTAGGTTATCTTTTGCGATAAACTTATTGGCGGGGCATCTGTGTCTAACATACACAATATCTAGTTTTTTAATCACTGTTGGTATGATGATATTGAAATTTGATGAATATCCTTCAATTTAATGAGAGGTCAGTGACCTTAACCTTGACCTTTAGTAAAGTTTTTAATGACGCAGTGATATATGGTTTATGATAGTTAAGTAGTAAATTTTGAACTTGATTTTGTACTTTAGCACGATAGTTTTGATATTTTTGTTAAGAGAGCTTTAGTCATATATGACCACATTTACATAGCTGGCACAATAAACTCTTGTTGAGACCTTTAGAATAGCCAATAATGAACCTCCAATCTTTTGTGTTTGTTTTCCTTTTGTTGCATGCAAATTATTTAAGTCTTTTTTACAAACTAAATAAGAAAAATATCGATGTATATGCAATGTGGGGGGAGGCATTTTGTTATACATAAATGTAACTGGAACATTATATACATCATATATACATTATATTTTTATAAAAGTAGAAGTCTTAAAAGAAAATGTTTTACTTTGTTTGAGTTCATGCACTGAAAATATCGTAGGTAAATATAAGTCTTATACTTATAATTATGTTACATGGCATTGCCATACATGCCATATATATAGAATACATGTACCTTTAAATATATGTCAGAAATAACAATTGGTTCAGTAAACTGCAGGGGTTTGGCAGATCAGACTAAACGCTATGATATATTTGCAAAATGTAAAGAAATATATGACATAATTATATTGGTAGATACGCACTGTTCGGTTGAAAATGAAAAAAAATGGTTACATGAATGGGGATATGAAGCAAGGTTCAGCTCTTATTCCGGCAGAAGCAGAGGAGTAGCAATCTTATTTAAAAATTCTTTTGAATTTAAGATAAATCAAGAAATTATAGATGTACAGGGCAATTAAATAATATTAGATATAACTATACAAGACTATAGGTTAACTTTAGGTGCCCTGTATGGTCCAAATGAGGACAAGCAAGACTTCTTTCAGAAATTGGAGGATCAAGTTACTCTTTTAGGCAATACATCTGTAATATTAGTTGGTGATTGGAATGTTGTCCAAGATTATGATACAGATACTGTAAATTATGTCTCAAAAAATAACCCTAAAGCATATTTAAAACTTGCTGAGATGAAAGAAAATCTTGATTTGGTTGATATTTGGAGATTAAATCATCCAAATACAAAACGTTATACCCGGAGGGGACCTAATAGAAAACAGGGGAGATTAGATTATTTCATGATCACATCTGACATTGAGTCATTTGTTGTGGCATCAGATATTGGAGTCAGTTATAGGTCTGACCATTCAACTATCAGTCTTAAAATTAAATTCATAGATCAAGCTAGAGGACCAGGTACTTGGAAATTTAATAATATCTTGTTACATGACTTTGACTTTGTTAATAAAATCAAAGAAGTTATAAAAAATACGGTTTCAGAATATGAGTTAGACGCAACTATAGACTCAGACAATTTAGAGAAGGAATATTCTGTTGACAGCCATCTATTATGGGAGACTATTAAAGTGAAAATGCGGGGAGTGACAAGATCATATAGTTCTTGGTTAAAAAAAGAAAATAATAAGTTAGAAAAAAATTATTTGAAAAATTAACATCATTAAATGATGCTGCCAACCAAGCAGCAGAAAATTCTACTAACTCAGAGGCATTATTAGGAGAAATCAACGAAGTTGAAAAGGAGATAAGAATTATTCGTGATAAAAGAGTGAATGGTATTATTACTAGAGCTAAGGCTAAATGGCAAGCAGAGGGTGAAAGAAGCTCTAGATACTTTTGTAATTTAGAGAAGAAACATTATGTGGAAAAAATAATTTCAAAACTAGTAGTAGATAATGAGCGAAATGTAACCGATTCTCAAGAAATTTTGATAGAACAAAGAAAATTTTATCAAACATTATATACTAGTTCAAATCCAAAATTAGAAAATGTACATGAAACTCTGTTTTTAAATAATGATAATTCATTCATAACAAAACCTTCAGAAGAGGAAGTGTGCTCCTGTGAAGGGAAAAATTACCTTACAGGAATGTCATAATGCTTTAAAAAATATGAAAAATTTCAAGTCCCCTGGTATAGATGGCTTTACAGCAGAATTTTATAAATTTTTTTGGAATGACATCAAATGTTTTTTATTGAATAGTTTAAATGAAAGTTTGGAAAAGGGTAAATTTTCAATAAGTCAGCGTCAAGGAATGATAGTATGCCTACCAAGGAAGGTAAAGATAAATGTTTAATGAAAAACTGGCGACCTATCACACTCCTTGGAGTTGACGTAAAGTTAGCATCTACTTGTATAGCAAATAGACTTAAACCTTTATTACAAAATATTATAAGTCAAACTCAGAAAGGTTTTTTAAAGGGAAGATATATAGGTGAATGTATTAGAATTATTATGGATCTTATCGAAAAATCTGAGGAGGAAAAAATCCCTGGTCTTCTAGTGTTAATTGATTTTGAGAAAGCTTTTGATATGGTTGAATGGTCTTTTATATTGAAAAAAACTCTTGAATTTTATGGATTTGGGCCATCACTGAAAGCATGGATACAGGCACTTTACTGTGATATTTCTAGTACAGTCACAAATAATGGCCACTTGTCACCCTTCTTCTCTTTGGAGAGAGGGGTGAGACAAGGGGACCCTTTATCTCCTTACTTATTTATTTTAGTCTTGGAGTTACTAAGTGCAGCACTTAAAAATGATCAGAATATAGGGGGTTTAAAAATTGATGGCTCCGAATACTTGTTGAGCCAATATGCAGATGACTCTTCACTGACGTTAGATGATGATCCAAAATCTCTTGAACAATCATTATATATTTTTGAACGCTTCTCTGAATGTGCCGGACTAAGAGTGAACCTTGATAAAACTGAGGCAATATGAATAGGTTCAAAAACTGGATCAAACGAGCATATTTTGCCAAATATAAAATTGTCATGGAATGAATCTGGAAAATTCAAGTTGTTGGGAATTAATTTTAATTTGTTTGAAAATGA
Source organism: Modiolus philippinarum (assembly GCA_002080025.1). NCBI lineage: Eukaryota > Metazoa > Mollusca > Bivalvia > Mytilida > Modiolidae > Modiolus > Modiolus philippinarum. Next base: position 39,662 of record MJUU01015899.1, on the reverse strand, counting down.
TAAGACATTGTGCAATTTTTTTGAAAAAATAAAGAAGCTAAGGTCTGTATTAAACATGTGGTCTTACAGAGATTTAACCTATATTGGTAAGGTAACAGTGATAAAAACCTTAGCTTTGCCACTACTAGTCCAGTGTTTGACAGTCTTGCCTAACCCACCAGCCTCAATATTTCAAGAAATACAACTCATACTTTTTAAGTTTATATGGAATAATAAACCTGATAAGATTAAAAGAAATGTAATGATAAATGACTTAGAAAATGGAGGTTTGAAAGTGCCACATATTCAGTCATTTTGTTATTCATTAAAATTATCATGGCTTCATAAGCTCCTTGACCCGTTAAACCATTCTCCATGGAAAACACTTTTATTGAGTTCTTTAGAAAAATACGGGGGTGATAAAGTTTTAATGTTGAAAAAAGAAGGAATTGAGAAGATATCAAGAAAATTGAATTTGTTTTGGAGAGATATTTTTATTAATTACTCAAAACTACTAGAATCTGATACGGGGGTTGCATATGAGGATCCAAAAGATATTTTATCACAACCATTGTGGCTGAATCAGGATATAAAGATTAAAGAAGAGATGACTATTAATATAAAATACATAAATAGAGACATATTTTTTATAAATGACTTATTTTCAGAAAATAAGACTTTTTACACATATACAGAATTTATCAATAAATTTGATCAAGATCTTTCAACAAACTTTATTGAATTTTATAGCATCCTCAGTGCAATCCCAGCAGACTAGAAGAAACTTGTGATTGGGAATGACAAATTAAATGTGGTGGAAAATATGTTAGTGAAAAAATTAAAAGACAGTTCTAAAAATAATAAGTACTTTTATAAGCTTTACACCGAGCATATTAAAGAAATCTCTATTAAAGCTCAGGAAAAGTGGATAAATGACTTAGAAATAAATGAGATAAAAAATTGGGATGAAATTTATATGTTACCTTTTGTAATAACAAGAAATACACAGTTACAAAATTTCCAATTTAAATTGCTTCACAGGATACTTATAACAAATATTAAGTTGTACAAATATGAGTTGAAGGAAACAGAGTTGTGTACCTTCTGCTTTGAGACACCAGAAACCTTGAAAACCATGTTTTCTGGGAATGCAGATATACAAAAAAATTTTGGCTATCAATTGTTAGTTTTCTTCAAGAACACAATGTGGCATTGAACACAAATGCCACAAATGTACTTCTTGATATTGGGGCTGACAGGGAGCAAGACTGTACAATACAGAATATTATTTTGATTTTAAAATATTATCTATACATATGTAGATCAAAAAATAATGTACCATGCACAAAAGGTGGAATAGAATTTTTGAAATATTATATGTATATTGAAAAGAAATCTAGCCTGTTCCTAACCTCTGCACAAAGAAATTTTATTAATAAAAAATGGTTGCCCTTGGAAGGTTTTTTCAGTGGATGAACTCAAAAACAAAGTTAAAGAAAGCTAATTTATATAAATAAATTACATAACTGTAATATTCATACAGAATATTTGTTTTCTGTCTGTCTGTAATGTATACATTTATTTGGATATATGAACTGTCAATATTTTAGTGTTCTATTTATATGTTCATGATGTTTTCAGTTTCAAAAATAAAGAATTACAAAAAAACAGTTAATCGGCAAACAGGAAGTAGATGAGTAGATGAGTAACAGACTTGAAACGGGGGTCACTGTACAATTCTTCATACGAACGCTTCTAGCCAAATATCAAATCATTTCTGCATATATGGCTATAATGGAAAAAATCCGAAGTTAATCGGCAAAAAGGGAACAGATTAGTGACAGACTTGAAGTCATGATACAACTCACTATATCAAAGCTTCAGTCCAAATATCAAATAATTAGTGCATACACAAGCAGAGAAATCCTTGACGAAAATTTTCAATACATGGTTATAATGGAAAATCCAAAGTTAATCGGCAATCAGGGAGTAGATGAGTAACAGACTTGAAACGGGGGGTCACGGTACAATTCATCATACGAACGCTTCAGAAAACACAAGCGGAGAAAACATTTAAAATTCAATATGTGGCTATATTGGGAAAAATACGAAGTTAATCGGCAAGTTAATCGGCAAAGGGGAAATAGATTAGTGACACTTCAACAAAGGAGTCATGGTACAACTCACTATATCAAAGCTTCAGCCCAAATATCAAATCATTACTACATACACAAGCGGGGAAATCCTTGACGGAAATTTTCAATATATGGCTTAGATTAATGATAGACTTGAAAATGGAAAACACAGTACCCATTAACCGGTTTAATCCTACCGCTGGCTTTTTCTAGTGCCGTTGTCAAGTCCGGCTGTCCCAAGTTCCTATCGTTGTTTACGTCTGTCTTTTGTCGTTATTATTCGTGGTTTTTTCTGTGTCGTTCCCTGGAAGATTGTGGCATGTAATTATTATTTTCAGCCATTGTAGGTGTTTCCTGTTATCCATTTTTTAAAATTAAAATCATGACTGCATACACACGCTGAAAAATCCTTGACGAAAATTTCCGGACGTGCGTATGGCCGGACGTACCGACGAATAAGGGTAAAACCTGATGTTCCCATCGCCTATAGCAGGGATAAAAAATCAGGTTGGGATTTCGTATGATTATTTTTACTTCTTATTTGTTTATAAAAAAACATTTGGTCATGGTTTACTTAGGGGAATATTTTAAAGACAAATCATACTGCCTGGCAATTATGGCAGTTAAGTTAAATTATTTGATAAACCAAGTAATTGCTTGTATGAGGAAAAATCACACTCTTCCTTTTTCGTTCTAACTTTCTCATTCGTTCATTTTTACAGTAGTTATCTATCCTTTTGATACAATCTTGGATATAATATTTATTCACTTGAATGTATGACTCTCAAGGTTGATTAACTGAAGTCATTTAAAAGAGTTTCTGATAAGGCAGCTGAGCTTATTATTCATGCACAGGGCTAACCTAACATATAATCATACTTAGCTAGCAAATTAGGTAATTTACTTGGTATATACTTGATTAAAACTACTGTAATATTTTACTCCTATAGGCCTCTTATTAACAAAATGACCATATGCGGAACCTAAATTAACGGTATTTTTGTTATTTATTACCACTGGCAGATGCCTCTACTGGTGGATTGTCATTCCCCGAGGATATTCGCCAATCCAGTGGTCAGTACTTCTGTGCTAACCTGAAAATCTGAAAACTTGCAATATCTAAATTTTAAACTACTAAGTGGTATCTCCATTTGCATATCTCTGTCCTTAGCTGTTTTTAGTTTTCCATTTGGGTCTTTTTTTGTCATTTGTGCACTATCAGACTATACAAATTTCAGATTTAATGGGTCTGCCGCACATTTTCATGGGGGTAATAACACAATTACCGAACAGAGTGGTCAAGAGCCCAAGTCCATGAGACAAAAAGACAAATCAGGTAGAACCCACCGGAAAAATTGTCGACCGCAATGGCACTGACTTGGTACATGCAGTGGGTTAAACCGGTTTTATGTCTAGCCAAACCTCCCCTTCCATTGCGGTAGTGTCCGGTAGCAACTCAACAGCAATTGCCATTGAAAGGTCGTAGCCAGTCAAAAGAAATGATCATCCCAGTATTAAGTAAAGAATGAATCTTGAATCAGAGTTCGGACCGAAACTTCAAATTTTTCAACAAGAGACTGATATCTAGTAAAAAACATTTTAATGATCGTATGAGACGGAATTTTTTGAAATCTTGATTAGTAAGGCGGTCACGGATGAGAAAGTCTGTATAATTTGTGCTAGCTCCTGCGTAACGAATAAGCTGTGAAACATACACTACGTAAGCAGGAGAAGCTGGAATGTTACTGTCAATGTCAGGGAAATTGATATTTTTTTAAATCAAAATCGTCCTTTTTTTGTAAATTTTTGTACTGAGATGACCATTTTCGTCAAAGTCAAGAAAAGATGTAGATATGGTGGTTTCTGTCGTTTCCTTTATCTCTAGTTCTGGTGGATATATTTATGGGATCCATTTAGCAAAGAATGCATTATTGATGGAAAGAACATAATTTATCTACAAATGAGATATTGAAGGATCTAGCATCTTTTATTTTATGATCTTTTGCGAGTCTCTGAAGAAATTAAGTCTCGTATGAATATAAATACTAGTCTGCGAGTAGAGGTGCACAATTAGTGCCCATTGGAATGCTAACTTGCAACTGATATATAGCACCTCCAATTGTGACAAATATATTATCAATTAGAAAATCAAGCATACTGCATACCTCTTTTTATCGTAGTATACTTTTCCTTAAAAATGTTTTTTTTTTAAATGAGGACTTACAACCTAAGACAACAACATTTTTTAAATCGGCAAAGGTTTTTTGATTTATCATGAGGAAGTGCGGTATACAGTCTGGAAAAATCAAATGTTTTGAGTGAATGTATTTGAGACAATGAAGGGGATTTAAGATTTTCCAATAAATCCTTCGAATAAGTATCCACATGTGATATACATGTATGTCACTTAGGGCATAAATAGTTTCACGGTTTGCTTTATACTTGTCTTTGACAACAGACAAAATCTTGGTTCCAGAGACAATTCAGTAGTTGAGCAAGATGAAGATCCTGCGATGTATCTATCCTTATATGGATTTTTGTGTAATTTTGGTAGCTGTTATAGGTATGGCAGGTCTTGGTTGTTATTTTTAGTATGGATATTCAAGGAGGACATGAATGATCTGTGATTGGAAGAATTTCAGCTCTGTCAAATGAAACCCTTTTGTATGTAGCACTACCTGGTGATTTGTGATCAATGCCTTGTTCTTTGATTTGGCAGTTGTAATAATGTGCTTTACATACAAAAACGACGTTATTAGAAGCTTTGTCTGCAGATATAAAAACACATTTGTCATATAACGTTGAGAGGCACTTACAGGCTACAGATCTTATGCAAGTCAGGGCCATTGCGGTTGACAGTTGTTTGTCTGTGCTTTTGTTATATGTGTTGACTTGTATATTGCACTGTTATTTTAGCTTTGTCTTTGACGATGATGTTTGTGATTCAGATTTTCCGTTGTGTTATCTATGTACAAAGCGATGAATATATATATATAATATATATCTTTTCAAACTTTCACTTTAGGGTTAGAAAATGACATTTACTAATCAGTCACCCTAAAGATCAAGACAACATTTATTTTTACTTAATGCTTGGATAATTATTTCACTGACGTACAGCCTGTCAAAGGGAGTTGCTTTTGAGTTGATTCTGGACACTGCCGCAATAGAAGGGAAGGTTAACCGGTTTAACCCACCATTTCTTTTGAAATGCCTGTACCAAGTCAGGACCATTGTGGTCGATGATTTTGCCGGTAGTGTCCACCTGATTTGTCTTTTTGTCTCGTGGACTTCGGCTCTCGACAACTCTGTTCGGTAATTGTGTTATTACCCCCATATACAGACTTAGGTCGATTATTAACACATCTGTATAGTTTATTAACACGACTCCGCACTTAAGATCGAATAGATCTTACCCAATCTGACAAGGACTCAAGTTCTGGTTCTTGGGTCCTCTTAATCCACGCTCTGGCGTAATCTTTAACAGCGTCTATAACGATCTTGAAATTTAAATTCCAATTAATACGCTGTGGTTCTCGGAATTTCGGACCCTTGGAGACCACCTTCCGTTCGTTTTCAATGATTTTAAGATGGCCGGTAATGACTAAATAAATTTCCAAATGAATACCGAAGCAAGAACCAAAAATCGTATATCTAGAATGCAAGAACCAAAAATCGTATATCTAGAATGCAAGAGCCAAAAATCGTATATCCAAAATGACATGTTCAAGGGGATTGTAAACGAAAAGAGAGGCGGAACAGTCGCATGTCATACGAGATTTGATCTGCTCTGAATAGATATAAGTTGTTGAAAGAACCATATGCAGAAACTCAATTTACAGTAACTTCGGTATTTTTGGTATTTATTACCACTGGGCTGATGCGTCTACTACTGGACTGTTAGTCCCCGTGGCTATTCACAAACACAGTAATCAGTACTTCGGTATTTTTGGTATTTATTACCACTGGGCTGATGCGTCTACTACTGGACTGTTAGTCCCCATGGATATTCACAAACAAAGTAATCAGTACTTCGGTGCATACCCAATACCGATTACTCCATGAAACTTCAAATAAATGAATATTAGAAAATTTTATTTGAACTCCATCTTGCACAGCTCCTCCTTGGCTGTATTTGGCTTTCCATTTTGGATCTTTTTGGTTATTTGTGCTTTATCAGATCATACATTATTTCGATTTAATTGGTCGTCCACATACATGTATTTTGATTTGATCTGCATTGAAGAGACATAAGTGCCGAAGTGGCCACTTGCAGAAACTACATTTACATTTGCTTCGGTATTTTTTGAGGACATAATTGTCTATTGACAAAAATTAAGGATCTAGATATCGATGTCATTTAAAATAATATTTCCTTAGGAAGAAATGTGCTGGACTTCAAATGAGGAGAGATTTACATATTAAGCAATAAGTTTTATCAAATAAATTAGAATAAATTCAAAATCCAACTTTTAATACACATCTGTATTTTTGCCAGTCTTTTGAGTCTTTGGTTTTTTGTTATTGATATTTTTATATATATGAACTTCTTAGAAGCCATTCAAACATGAACGGCTTACTAAAAACTATGGGTATTCATATAAAGCGCTAAGAAAAGACTTTAAAATCACTAATAAGCAAGAACCTTCAATCTCTTTAGACCATTATAATTGGTCTATCGGGACATAAAATATTATCATAAAATTTTTCAATGGAAGAGAAACAGTGGCGTTTCATGAACTTGCATGTAATTTGTAATGTACGAAACTACACGATGAAATCAACACGATTAAATTTCCAACCATTTACCAACATTTCAATCAACCCGATCATTCTATTCTCTCCATGAAAGTACGTATTCTAGAAAATATTTACCATCCTACGAACAATCCTAACCTAAGTACACCTCTTCGTAGACAAAAAGAAGAATACTGGATACTCAAATTAGGAACGGCAATACCGTATGGTTGTAACGACAAAATTGACAGCATAGGCAATCTATCCAGCCCGAAATGCAATGATATAAATGTAATGCGCATTTTTGATAACAATCCAAGACGAAACAACGGCAGTAGAATACCGAAGGAACAAAGGGGAAAACGAAGCCTTGGCCATCGCCATTATACATCACCAACACTTCATGATGTAACTATACAAGGCCTACTTCCTTTCGTTAGTAAACCTTTAGGATTGCATCACATTCGTACAAAACTTTATTCTTTACCACTTACTAAATTGAATTCTCTGTATAAAACGTCGTTAGAAAATACCTGCACTGATCAATCCTCATCTTTATACAAGTTAGATGCTGTTATACTTGATATTGGTCAACATAGGTTATTCAATCCTGTTAAAGAACGCGCCAATGTAGAAGAACGCCGTTCATTTCTACCCATCAAATTCGCTAATAAGGGTTTGGATGCTATTAACCTAGCCAATATCTTGCATCACAAAAGTGTAATAAACAAAATACCCCCATATTTCAAACACACATCAGTCCCGATCATTTCGTACACCTATACTTCACAAATCGCGTCTAAAATTTTCAACCATAAACGTGTATTGCAAAATCTTACCACCGACGACCTCAAGTCTTAACCACCCGATTGTTCATGTTCTGATTCACCATACAGATATAGTCCCTGTGGTCACGTCATAACGGGAGATTTGAGTATCATTGAAAACATGTCTCTCCGTGATGTCCTTGCAAAAGGGCCTGAATTCCGTGAACCACGTTCCAGCAAACTGGGAACAAAATTTCAAACTTCTTATGGATGCTGTAGAGGACTACGCCAGAAAATGGATTAAGCGTGAACAAGATGAAGACCTTGATTCCCTTTTGGAGTGGATTAAGGCTGTGAGGTCGTCGGTGGTAAGATTTTGCAATACACGTTTATGGTTGAAAATTTTAGACGCGATTTGTGAAGTATAGGTGTACGAAATGATCGGGACTGATGTGTGTTTGAAATATGGGGGTATTTTGTTTATTACACTTTTGTGATGCAAGATATTGGCTAGGTTAATAGCATCCAAACCCTTATTAGCGAATTTGACGGGTAGAAATGAACGGCGTTCTTCTACATTGGCGCGTTCTTTAACAGGATTGAATAACCTATGTTGACCAATATCAAGTATAACAGCATCTAACTTGTATAAAGATGAGGATTGATCAGTGCAGGTATTTTCTAACGACGTTTTATACAGAGAATTCAATTTAGTAAGTGGTAAAGAATAAAGTTTTGTACGAATGTGATGCAATCCTAAAGGTTTACTAACGAAAGGAAGTAAACGAATCAATCAGCTACGAGGGTCAATGAGAACTAAAGCATCATCAATTTTCAAAAATGCTGATGTAGCCAGTTACTTGTCCTCCATTCATGACAACCTACCGATAAGGCCCCAAATAATATCATTTTTATTTGCAAAAATTATTATATAAATTGTTTAAAGAAAGAATTAGGCATTAATAATTCCAACGGTAATCCAACTTACGCAGCTACTACTCTGTCAAAGGAGGAGATATTAGAACCATAAATCTGTTTTGCTTTCCTGCGGGATTTCTACCAAGGATGAAGACACAGATCTCCCCCTTTGTACTGGGTACCTAAGTTACATAAATGCCCTTATATGGTGTGCTTGTACATGAGATAATATCTCATGTGTACACTTTGTTCAAATAATATTATCTAAATTTATGTAAATTCTAAACCCTAAGGTCTAACTCCCTCCGTCGTAGTTTTGTCCTTAGCTATATTTGATATTACTGATTATTCGAATTTCGTTCGGTTTAATACATTTAAACATTTTTTTGAAATTATGGATTTCCTTTGTTTGGGTTCTAGTGCTGCTGATGAGGAATTAATTTCCGAAATGGCCTTACAACTCATTAAAATTATTGCAGTTGGAGTTAACATATGTGTTATGGCCTCATGTTCATTTACTCCATATCCTTTCGTAAGATATAGGTTTTGTAGAGCATTTGGCAGATCCAGCGATGTATCGTTCTTTGTAGGGGCATTTATGTAACTTAGGTACCCAGTACAAAGGGGGGAGATCTGTGTCTTCATCCTTGGTAGAAATCCCGACGGAGGGAGTTAGACCTTAGGGTTTAGAATTTACATAAATTTAGATAATAGTATTTGATCAAAGTGTACACATGAGATATTATCTCATGTACAAGTACACCATATCTAAGAAAAATAAAGAGCATACATCTCTACCACGGGGAATTGTTTTACCAACTCCACAGTGCAATAAAAGACAAACTCCTGTATTAAATATTTTACGAAAGGATATGGAGTAAATGAACATGAGGCCATAACACATATATTAACTCCAACTGCAATAATTTTAATGAGCTGTAAGGCCATTTCGGAAATTAATTCCTCATCAGCAGCACTAGAAATGCTTATCTAAATTGCTAACCTCCATCTTGACAGCTGTCAAAGAGGGCCTTCAAAAATACTATGATACTTGCTTTTCAAGAAGCGGTGTAAATGAAATGTGGATTTTGAAAAACTCCAAAGATCTACTTGACATCTTCAACTCTAGATCATTTTTACACTGTAAAAGCATTAAAACTTTCGACTTCTCCACACTTTACACTACTATTCCTCATGAACAACTAAAATCTCGGCCGAAAGATGTTTCTCACGTAAGAACGGTGAACGAAGATATAGGTATATTGTTGTAGGTAGAGAACAAGCCTACTTTGTGAAAAATGACTTTCGAATCGGAGAAAAAATATACAGAGGAAGAAGTGATTAAAATGTTTTTTTCAACAGGCTATCGGAAATCCTAACTGTGCGCCTCTCCTAGCCGATCTGTTTCTTCACTCTTATGAAGCTGAATTCATCGAAGGGCTTCTTCAAAATAAAGATAAAAAACTGGCCCAATCCTTCAATTTTAGCTTCCGTTATATAGATGATATTTTGTCACTAAACAACCCTCGCTTTGGTGATTTTTCTTCATTTGATCTATCCAAAAGAGCTCGAAATTAAGGATACACTATTACATCAGCCTCGTTCCTTGACCTTCACCTTGAAATTGACAACAGAGGTAGACTTCAAACTAAGCTGCCCCCTGACAACACGAGAGAAAACAACAGCACTATCCGCTCCTTCATATCCCAGTCTATTGACACAGAAAACTTATCTTCAGAGGCAAGTTGTCTGACTACCATAGACCCAAGAGACCCATTGTCTCCGCCTGTTCTTGTCCGACTGAGAAAATATCTAGCTTTTTGCATGAAATCTTCATGCCCATAGTGGAAAATCAGCCTTCGTACATTAAAGACACGAACCATGCACTATCTTTGTTTGAGGATTTCAGTTTTCAGGGCAACAATAGACTAATATTCACTATGGATATAACCGTTCTTTACACCAGCATTCCTAACAATGACGCATTTCAAGCGGTCAAGCATTTTCTCAATAGAAAACCCCATCCGTATGCGTCCACAGACATTATTCTCAGACTCACAGAATTAGTCCTTACTCTCAATACGTTTCAATTTAATGATACTTTTTATTCTCAAATTGGTGGAGTTGCGATGGGAACGAAAATGGGCCCCAGCTTGGCTTGCATTTTTGTCGGTTTTTTTTTTTTTTTTTTTTTTTTTTTTTTTTGAAGAAAAGATGTTCTCAGAGTTCAATGGACCACTTCCAGATTTATACAAAAGATTTATTGATGATGTATTTGGTGCTACCTCCAAAAGTAGACAAGAACTGGAGACATTCAACCATTTTGTGTCGACCTATCATCCAGCTATCAAGTACACTTTCGACATCAGTGAATCTAAACTCTCCTTATTTGACATTCAATGTATGATTCATGAAAACGTACTATCGACATCATTTTTTTACAAACCAACCGATACACACTCTTATTTGGATTATTCTTCCTGTCATCCTTCTAGTTGCAAAGACGCTATCCCTAAATATCAATTCATGCGGCTCAGACGTATTTGCAGTGATGACAAGGACTTCGAATCACAGTGTGCTCTGATGTCTGAATTCTTCATTAGGAGAGGATATCCAATGGAAGTGATTTCCAGGGCTGTTTACTCTGTTACTACAATTTCTCGCAGAAAGACAATGACAAAAAAGAAAAAAGAAAACAGCAAAAGAATACCTTTAGTTCTAACTTACCATCCTCACAATGTCGCTATACAGAAAATATTAGTACAGAATTTCAAAAAAATGATACAAGATGATCCACTGATGGCTGAAATATTTCCATCTTTGCCAATTACAGCCTATCGCAAAGGAAAAAGTTTAAGAGATCACTTAGTGTCCAGCAAAATCAGGACCGGCCAGACCAGTAACAACAAGTCATAAAGGGGAACACGACGTTGTGGTCGCAAGATCTGTCGAACTTGTCCCTTTACTAAGGAAACGGAATCCATCAAGGGTCCTGATGGTTCTTACAAAATCAGTTCTGGTTATATTTGAATAACCAAGAATGTGATATATGCCATAGTATGTAGACGGTGTCACAAAATATATGTTGGTGAGACTTGCCGCAGACTGGGTGATCGCTTTGCTGAGCATCTTCGATCCGTAACAGCTCACAAAGACACACCCGTCGGTAACCATTTCAGGTTTCGCCAACATTCCATGGAAGACATGAGCGTGACAGTCCTTACTCAGGTTGACAGTTCACGACAACAGCGACAACAGTTAGAACAACAGATTATATTCACTCTGGGTACCCAAAACCCCAAAGGTATAAATATAAAAACTAGTGTTTA
>MJUU01015899.1:0-27680 GCA_002080025.1 Modiolus philippinarum | reverse complement strand
ATATATATATATATATATTCTTATGATTACTTTTTGTTTCGTGTTGAGGGTTAAATTTTCCTGCTCGTACCCATTTGGGGATTTCTCCAACTATTTGGCTCCGATCTCTAAACAATGAACGTCAAATTTATTTTACCTATAAACTATTACTCTAAACTATAAACATCAAATTTATTTTACCTGTATTCCACTTTTGACGTAACATTTTACTTTCTCAGCCATTTTTGTTTCTCTTCCACGGCCCCTTGAAGACATTAATGTCGATGATCTTGGCCAATCCCTACCCCTGTCTGCTTGTTTTTTAATCTTTTATATTTTGACATGTGTATATATTTTTTGTTTTACCTTTTATCGCAGTTCGACAAAAATTTTAACTCGCTTGTTTATTTATGCTTACACGAACTGCCGCACAGCACTCTTTATTTTAAGCTGAACGACAAACGCGATGACTTCATCTTTCCAATAGTAAACTTCCCTTTTCTTTGTAGCAACATCCCAACAGCGCCGGCACATGGAGTTTACATCTCCCAGCTCATTCGCTATTCAAGAGCCTGTGTTCGATACAGTGACCTCCTTGATAGAGCCCGATTGCTCACGAATAGTCTACTTCAACAAGGGTATGTTACCCAAAACTTGAAGTTATCCCTCCAGAAGTTTTACGGTCGACATCACCATCTTGTGGACCGCTCATGATGGGGTATCTGTTTCCCAGATGACAACAGATCTTTCCCTCTAAGCTTAATTAGTGTTTCCTCTACCGGATTTGACTTTACTACCGGATTTGACTTTACTACCGGATTTGACATGTTCAACACGGTGGGTGTCTTATAAGAAGTAGGAGATGCTAACTCTACCGGTGCACCTGATCTCACCCATGGTTTTTTATTGGGTCCGTGTTGTTCATCTTGGTGTGTGCGTGTCTTCATTTTTCTTTTCATTGCTCTACCCATGTTGTGTCTCTGTTTTTTTTTTTTCTTTCTTTTTCTGATGTTGCCATTGTCCTTGGATTGTTCGTTTTGGATTGACGGTTCGGTTCTCACTTACTCACGATCTGTTTCTCTGTTACTGGCACTTTTCTCAAATAGAAGATAGCAACAGATAATTATTTATTCCTTTTGCTCACCCGAAAGCAGATTCTATTTGGAACCTTACAATATCTTAAGTTTTGTTAAATTTGTTAAAAACTAAGGAGTATCTCCCTCATGCAAAGCTCTGTCCTTAGCTCACTTTGTCTTTACATTTAGATCATATTGATTACTTGTTCTCTATCAGTTTTTAAACATCTTTAAGTTGATGGTCTTCCAAATTTTTCGATTTTATCTGCACTGAAGAGACATCAGTTGTCGAAATGCGCAGTAAATTCACAGTAACTTCGGTATTTAGTTATTTCCAATTGAAATTTGCCACAAAGAAGATAAAGAATGACGTCATCAGGTCCTGTCTTTAAATTTTTCTCACCGGGAATTATTTTTATTTTCATGAAAAAAAAAATCAAAACACCTGAGCTTCTGACATAGAGTATATACATTATAAAGGAAGGTAGAACATAGAGTATATACATTATAAAGGAAGGTAGAATTATAGTTTAACTAATTGACTGTCGTGAATATCAATAAAAATGTCACGAGTACCGAACAACGCAGAAGGATTTAACGAGTTGCAGAACTTGTTCTGCAACGAGTTAAATCCACTGCATTGATCGACACGAGTGACATTTTTATTCATATTCATAACGGCCAATAATTTATGCTTTTTATTATATAGATTTTCTACTCAAAAACCGAGATTTTAGATGCGGATTATTTTTTTTCATGTCAATACGCCAGTTGTTTACTTGACGACGACATTGAAGAGACATTGTGACGTCGCTTCATTAAGACGTCATCCAGTGACTAGAAATATTTATTTATTGTCACCGGTGACAATATGACATTTATTTAACTGAGAAAACTCGATATATCACCGCTATCTATATAATAAAATACTTTATTCTTTTTACATCTTTTTAAAATGATATAAAAATATATAAATACCAAAGTTGCATTAAAACAGTAAATTTCGTTATGCTGTACACGTGTTTCAAGGAGTAACCTCTCATCAGCAGCATTAGAATAAAATAATATGGAAAGCCATAATTCAAAAGCAGTCAAAAAAGAAGTACTCATTACTAAAAATATCGACACAGGAGGCCAAATCCAGTACCAAAGAATACACCGAGTGCCATACACGGAATGAAGCCTCAGTATTTTAAGGGGTTAGAATTTAATAAAAACTGTAAATTTCTATTAAACGCAAGGGAAATTTTTCATGTCAGACAAGTCTGACTATTGGGCTGGTGAATAAACTCGGGGACCTTAAGCACACAAGACGAACATTTTAATTTTCAAAAATTCTTATAATGATATTAATTACTAACATTCGATAGATTGGTATAGTTCCCTGCATAAAAATATGTAAAATTACAAGGTCAATATGAAAATCAATATCTGAGCTCTTTTTCAACTGAAAAGTGATTTATGATGATAATAGTTGATTCTTAAAACTTTTTGGCGCAATCGAAGCTAATACAGAAACGATAAAGTATGCGGATGTACTACATAATATTTTGGTGATAATACTATTGTATGTACTTCGGTATTTATTATATAAATAGGATCCTTCAATTGCTAATTCTTGGGAATCCAACAGTTTAAAAAAAAACAAAAATTGCAAAAAATAGTTTGGTCCCATTTTTGTTTCTGAAACCCCTTTTTGTCTCAATCAACTCCTGTAATTGGTGTACATCTTATCAACCATAAAATAGTAAAATAACATGTAAAAACCAACTCAGCAGCTTGCAAGAAAAAAGTGACTACTTGTTTAAACTAATATATATAAATGATTAATTTTATTAAATCACATTTTAGATACTTGAAATATATTCTTGTTGTAAGAAAAAAGGCTAGTAATTTGCCAGTATTACCAAAGGTTGCTAGATTTCCTCTCTACTTTTCAGTAATTTTATCTGTGATTAAATATGCACAAAGGCTTGATAACATGAAAGATGTATGATGCATATGTTTGTAATAAGATATGAGATAATGAAAATATTCATGATAGAATCACTTAACATATACAGTCTTAATGCAAATTTAACCAAACTTTTCAAGTTTTGTGACAGTTTTCAATTGTTCTGGATTAACAAAAAAAAATGGAAATCCTATCACAGGGCCAAAGAAAATTCGAAAATTATTTAAAGAAGGATTTAACACATGAGATTTTATCTGCACTGATGAGACATAAGTTGTCGAAATGCGCATATGCAGAATCAAAATTCACAGTAACTTCGGTATTTAGTCATTTGTTACCACTGGGTCCATGCCACTGCTGGTGGACTGTTAGTCTCCGAGGGTATTCACCAGCCCAGTAGTCAGTACTTCGGTGCTGACCCGAAAGCCGATTATATTTGGAACCTTACAATATCTAATTTTTGTAAATTTTGTGAAACTAAGGAGTATCTCGCTCATGCAAAGCTCTGTCCTTAGCTGATTTTGGCTTTCTATTTCGACCATATCTGATTATTTTTGTCTATCAATTTTTAAACATCTTTGACTTTATGGTCTTCCAAACGTTTAGATTTTATCTGCACTGATGAGACATAAGTTGTCGAAATGCGCATATGCAGAATAAAAATTCACAGTAACTTCGGTATTTAGTCATGAGCCTTACATATAAATTAAAGATTTTTATATTAGAAGGGCAATATGTAAAATCAGAATAAGTGCTCATGATTTAAGAAAAGAAAAGGATAGATATAGCAACACTGACATTGGGAGATCCCACAGATTATGTCGATATTGTTTATCAAATGCTTAAAATGAAGTTGAAGATGAAGATGATTTTATTGTTAGCTGTCCATTGTATCGCAAACAGCGAATTTTACTTTTTGATAAAAAAATTTTTTTGCAAAAATTTTGAAAATGTATCAAGGGAATCGAAATTTTTTTGGCTATTCACAAATGAACATTTACCAACTCTGATACATTTTGGTAATTTCATTATAGAATGCTTTAAAATAAGAAACAAATAGAGACTGAGTGATTTTCTCTATAGTATTTTGCCTAGTTTTATACATGCGATAGTTGAATTATAGGTTATTGATAAGACACAAACATAATGTGTCAGGCTCTGGTCCTACCCTGAACACAGTTGACCAATAGTGGTCCATATATTTATTTGTTTGTTCTTATTTATGTTCAGTCAAACTGTATGTTGCTGAATTATGATGCCTAGTATGGGTTCTTGATTAGTTTAATAACATTCTTATCTTATTTTTGTTTGACTTAACCTTGGTTAAATTAAACAAGAAAAAGATAACATTTGAAATTAAAATATAGTCCCATATAAAAATACATATAAGTACGTTATAAAAAAGGGTATTATTATGCAGATCGTCCATTGATTTATATTTATATTACACCACTTGTACCTACAATAAAAGATACCATGAAACTTTATACATCACTTTTACAGGTGAATGGATGTAAAATATTTCAGTTTCTACCCCGGGTTAACTTTTTGTTTGTGAACAGGGTGTAAAATCCTGGTTTTTCCTTAAATTTGACCATTAATTATAACTAAATCAACATAGGTACTACGATGCACTACTGATGTCAGAGTAGTATAAGTTGTGTATCTTTACTGCCGTGGTTTTAAAAACTGGAAGAACCATACCGGTAAATGTTACATATAACATTATTAGACAATATGTGACAACAATGGCGGATTTTGGTCCTGCAGTAAATATATCTGGTGTTTCAGTCGGACTTTAGGGACATTGGAATGTAAAATTACGAGAGAAAAAGTCCGTAATTAGTGTAGTTTCTTTACAAGTGGGATAGACATGCTAATACAGAAATGCTGTGGAGAATAGTTTTGTATGTTCTGTACATACAGTGGCTTGCTTATTCTTGTTGTATACCACTGCCATGTTATTCTCAGCAAAACAACTCGGTAAGTGCATCCAGTATTAGCCTTGATATCTTTGTAAAGTATACCAGTCTGGCAAATGGTAAGTGTATTTAGTACTACACTTGATTTCTTACAAAGTATACCAGTATGGCAAATGGTAAGTGTATTTAGTACTACACTTGATATTCTTACAAAGTATACCAGTATGGCGAATGTAAGTGTATTTAGTACTACACTTGATATTCTTACAAAGTATACCAGTATGGCGAATGGTAAGTGTATTAAGTACTACACTTGATATTCTTACAAAGTATACTAGAAAAGTAAACTGCTAAAAGTGTATCTGCTACTGACCTTGATATCCCTACAAAACGTGGAAATGAATCAAACGAGAACAATAGCAGTACGTGCCTTGATATCCATACAGTATACCAGTGACACAAAGGAGAACTGAGATGTATATAATATTACAAAGAAAGGATAACATTATACACCTTCAATGGCCGAAAATTACAATTGCAGGCCCCAATTTACAAAGGAATTGCACTAGTGAAACACAATATGGAAGACAAAAAACAAACATTGATAACAATCGGACTCTGGATAGCCGGACTTGGTACCTGCCAGCAAAAGCTAGCGCTAGGGTTACAACGTTTTATAGGTACCCAAACCATCCCTTTTTCTATCCCATTTCCAAAAGTATTATAAACCTTATGGGTCAAAGGGTGTTTGCCGCTAAAGTGCGTGCTATATCAAGAACGGTCGAACTATGGGGAAAAAACGAAAAAGAGTAGTCGTGTATTGCAATATACATCGGCAGTATCAGTAAGAGGCCAGTATAGGTGTAAAATCTTCAGGTCATTGGATCCTCAAGCTAGTATAACAGATTCAAGTATTCCTGTCGACATCCACTTTTACGTTAAGAATTTAAGTTACGTCCAATTTTTTTTTCTTTATTTTTTATCAGCATTTTGCAATTTTTAACATTTCCTAAAAAACGAAAATACTAAATTGCCTTTGTAATAAGCTGTTTTCGAGTCACAAAATATTTCGATATCAAATGTTCATATCATATATAAAACTTCTTAAAAGTATTTAATAACTTATGAAAACTGTTACCCTGTTGCAATAGTTTGATATGAAAGTAAGGGTATGTTCATTTAAGTAGTCAAGAGTAAGACAAACGAGTCACAATCGTACTAGTTGAGATACATCGCGTGTGATGGAGCCAGAGGAACGTCGCCGTCAAGAAAAGGGAAACTAGTAATAGTGCAAGCAGGTAAAGTAAGCATCTCCTGCTTCTTATAAGACACCCGCCGTGTTGAACATGACAACTCCGGTAGTAAAAGACTGGGAATTGTCAAAAGTAAAGATATTGTCAATATACCAAAAATTTTAATTTTTTTTTTTTTTTAAAAAACAAAATTTTATTGCACTTCCATGTTGTTAACAAATCCCCTTGACGGTACAACGATCCCGTCAAGGTTCTGCCCCGATCTGTTAGTCGTGCATTCCGTAACAGGGGATACGGATGACGAGTACTAGTTAATTTTATTCAATTTTATTCATAAAGGATTTAATTCGATAAACACCAAAACACAGACATAGAGATAAATATTTTCACATACTTTACATATTTGATATACAGTTATATGACATGAGTGATTTCGCAAAGCAAAACTTCCGTGTGTATTTCAAGTATTTTTTTTTTAAATCTAGTATTTAGTCCATTTGTTGTAACAAAAAGCAAGAATTATTCTCGATTATTAACTACAGCCATAATTCTTCCTGGACATGTGATGATATGACTAAGGCACTGAATCTCTTGTAAGAAAACATTTTTGTTCGTTTTGGTAACAATGTTTATCAATGGGTATTGAAATTCATATAGGTACAAATTGTGCACCTCTCATTGAAGGTCTGTTTTGCATGGTTCCATTTTGGAGTTTTTCCATAAACGTTTTCAGGTAAATTACAGAAATTCTCACTTACTTATGATTTAGTAAAAACTCTAGAAAAATACGATATGTTGCCCTTCTTTGATAATTATGTGGAAGAAACTTACATTCCTGATAAAAGACTCTGGTCAAAAATTGTGAGTCAAACTATTACAATATTTGAAGAAAATAACTGGAAGAATTCTTTACAGCTAAGACCCGAACTTGGTAGATATTCCGAAATTCACACATCTCTCACAAACCATAGACTTATCAGATTATGCGTAACAAATCCATTTTACAACAGAAACTTAATGTTATTGGTTTACATAGGCTCAGTTGCAATTAAAGCTGGTAATTGCAGTCTCTGTGGTAGTTTTACTGATGATATAGTTAAACATTTAATTTTACATTGTTATAATTTTGTTGATAGTAGAAATGAAATGTTCTATGCAATTGTTGATTTATTGTCAGTTTCTGAATCTATTGATTTCTTTCAACAGGACGATTATCATATTCTGATAAGGTTATTGGGTGGCATACCTGATTTTGTAAAAACGATAGACAGTGATACATGGAAAGCATTTATATTGCGAATTTCTGTTGATTTGAATAATATGTACAAAAACTTTAAAGGGGTCCTCACCAGTTTTTAATATATAATTTTGGTCATTAACCTATTACTATTTAATTGATTTTCATGCATTTAGTTTGAATAATTTCCATTCATGTAACCGAGGTCTTACACCAGCATTTCATCCTTTGCATATATGTTTTTTCTTATATATGTAATTATGTAATGTGTTGATGTTTATTTAGTTTATTGTTGTCTTTCATGTGTAAATTGTATATATGATTGTTATTTTGTAAAATCTTCATTTATTGGAGGAAATAAAGACAATCAATTAATCAATCAATCAATCTTGAAGTCACCATGAGGCCTTCAACCCTAAATATACCCTGAATAGACCCCTTCAGGAACTGCTTTGTGATTGAAGATCTATGATATAGACGTAACATTCTTGGATGTTTGAAAGCGGTCTGCTTTGGACAAATCCATTTCGACCGAAAGAAAAAGAACTGCAAACAAGTTATGACTGTTTTCCAAACGAACTCCTTTTCAGATTTCTGGATATTATGAGTCCAATCTTTCAAAATTACGTATTGTCTTTTTCTCGCCTTTAAAGGTTGTGGTCATGGACGTCAGGAGTTAGTAGTCTACCTGTATTTGGGCTTTATTCGTATGTTTTTATACTATAGGGAAATGGGACAGATAAAGGGGGAGGTTTGGGTACCCATAAACCGGTTTAACCCTACCGCTGGCTTTTGCTAGTGCCGGTACTAAGTCCGGCTGTCCCGAGTTCCTATCGTTGTCTACGTTTGTCTTTTGTCTTATACGTGTTTTTCTTGTGTAGTTCCCTTGCAAACTGTTGCATATAATTATAATTTTCAGCCATTGTAGGTGTTTCCTGTTATCCATTTTTTTTAACATTCCTTTATGTTTATGATAACGAAGCTGTCTTAGGACTAAGATATGTCTTTAGATGGTCTTATGACATATTTTAGTCCTAAGTCAGGTTAACGAACGGGTTCTAAATTAAGATATATCCTAAAATCAATCCTAAATTTAAGACACCAAAAGAGGTGTCCTAAGAGTGTCTTAAGTTAAAATATTGACTAAAAACCACTATTTTCCACTTCTGTACATCAGATTCGGGAACAACTGATCAAATTATTAGTTACAGGTACAATTTTACTCGCAATGATATTTTATTTACTTTTGTATCCAACTTGCACGATTTTATCCTTTTACGGAAGCCCATATAGGACCTATCAATTTTTTTTTGAATTCGTTATAACGAATTCTGGGATTTGTTATAACGAATTTAATTCGTTATAACAAATTTTTGAATTCGTTAAAACAGATTTTTGAATTTATTATAACAAATTTAATTCGTTATAACAAATTCAAGAATTCGTTTTAACAAATTTAAGAATTTGTTATAACGAATTTAATTCGTTATTACAAATTGTTGAATTCGTTATAACGAATTTTATTCGTTATAACAAATTGTTGAATTCGTTATAACAGATTTTAGAATTTGATATAACAAATTAAATTTGTTATAACAGATTCTAGAATTCGTTATAACAAATTCTAGAATTCGATATAACAAATTCGAGAATTCGTTATAAGAGATTGTCAAGCTATGGCATGGCAAAGTCGCATAAAATCAGGAATTCTAACATTACGTCTAGATACCGTGTTCGCGTTCGATTTTCTAGTTTCCTCGCTCAAATGCCCCTTATCTCATTCATGATCGGGATGAATAGTCTCTTGAAAGCCCCCATTCCAACTACGAGATATATTGTAGCTTACATTCGTTGAAAAAACATAATTCCGGCTGCATGAAACCTAGTTACTTGTTTAAAACCCTTAATTTCGATTGGCATTGTATTTTTTTCGACCCTAAAATTTTGTCGAGATGTTTCCTTATTTTAATTATCCACGACAAGAGATGAAATATAGCGTCAAAACCATAAGATTAAGTTTCTTGTAGAATTTCATTGTGTAAGCCAGTTAAATTTCTCAGTTTCATTCCACTGAGAGCTTGGGCCTCCAACGTGTATTCCAACATCTAAATCACTGTTAAAACACACCTTTTTAACTGACATCCAACGTTCGGCTTCACATTGCACTTATGATATTCTAAATGCAGTAAAAAATTTAACAAATTAGATTTTCTCAATGATTCAGTCATAAGGTTTTATGACATAAAATCCCCCAAATCATAAAAAACAGCTATTGGGTTTTTCAGGACAAGAGCTTCAAATATTGCTCCTTTGCAACGACCGAGACTTTTAGCGATATAACGATCGGTAATTTAAATCCCAAATTTCAAACGAATTTCGACATCGAAAATTAGGGTTTTTGGCCAGAAATTTAGTATTTCGAAAGACAAATCTAGAATTTTGACGAGATACATATTGTATCCGGGTCGAGATGAGGTTCATACTTCATGTAAGAGATCATGAAAAATACTACAATAAAAATCCTATGCATTCTACCTATCTACTGAAAAAAGTAAGAGGAGAATTGTGAATCTCCAAAGCAATCTTATAGTTAGGAAAAGGTCAGTGAAAAATTGCGGAGAATCTTTCGGTTTTCTGATACTTAGAGAAAAGTCGTTTGAGAATTACAGAGAATCTTTCAAGCAGTATATACCTGAAGAAAGTTGGCAGAGAATTGTGGAAAATCTCCAATGCAGTATAATACTTAAGAAAGTGTCTGCGGAGAATCTCTTAGGGTGCCTCTCTTAGTGGTCAAATACTTTAGAAAAAGTTTGCGGTGAATTGCTGAGAATCTCCAAAACAGTGTCTTATAAAAAGGGCATCAGAGAATTACGAAAAATCTTCTAAGCAGTCTTATGCTTACATGTAGGAAAAAGTCCGGTGAATAATTGCGGAGAATCTGTAAGTCATCTTATACTTAAGAAAAGGCGGAAAATATCACAAGTAGTCTAATACTTATGAATAGGGTCAGTTAGATCCTGGAAGGCTGTATAATACATAGTGGAGAATTGCGGAGAGCAACCGCCAAAATTAATACGTTTACAGTATTCCAGCATTTCTGGAATTGCGTCATATCTACCAAGCAGTCTAATATCTAGGAAAAATTCAGTGGGGAATTGCGGAGAATCTCACAAGCAATCTAATACTTAGGAAAAAAAATCAATTGGAGATTTGTGTAAAATCTACCAAGCAGTCTCATACTCAGGAAAAAGTCAGCAGAGAATTACGGAGAATATCCCAAACAGTCTAATACTTATGATAAAGAAGGCTTAAATATAAGAAAAAAGGTAGGATAATTTAACAGAAAGGATTTGATTAAATTCAGGGAAAGGGCTATGGTTATATTCAAGGAAAATATTAGAATTTAAATGGTGTAAAGGGTTATATTAAGGAAAAGGGTTAGGGTTGCAGTCAGAATAAGGGTTAGGGTGATGGAAAGGGTTATATTAAGGAAAAGGGTTGAGGTTATGTTCAGGGAAGGAGTTAGGGTTTAATTATTAACGGAAAGTTAATGGTTATAGTCAGGGAAATAGTTAGGGTTATCATGGTTATAGTCAAGAGAAAGGGTTAGGGTAATATTTAGGGAAACGGTTAGGATTATATTTAGAGAAATGGTTAGGGTAATAATCAGGAAAAGGGTTAGGGTTATAGCCAGGGAAAGGGTAAGGGTTATATTTAGGGTATGGTTAGCATTAAAGTCATGGAAAGGGTTAGAGTTATAGAAACGGTCACAGTTATATTTAAGGAAGTGGTTAGGGTTATAATGAGTGAAAGGGTAAGTTTTATATTTAGCGAAATGGTTAGAGTTATAGTCAGGGATACGGTTAGAGTTATAGTCAGGGAAAGGATAGGGTTATATTTAGGGAAATGGTTAGGGTTAATAAGTCAGGGAAAGGGTTAGAGTTATATTTAGGGAAAAGGGTTAGAGTTATAGTCAGGGAAAGGGTTAGGATAATATTTAGGGAAATGGACAGGGTTAAAGTCAGAGAAAGTGTCAGGGTTATATTAAGGGAAAGGGTTAGGATTATAGTCATGGAAAGGGTTAGAGTTATAGTCAGGGAAAGGTTTAGAGTGATATTTAGGGAAATTGTTAGGGCTATAGTCAGAAATAGGATAATATTTGGGAGTTATATAGTTATATTTGGGAAAGGGTTAGGATTATATTCACGGAAAGGGTTTGAGTTATGGTCATGGGGTATGGTTAGGATAATAGGCATTAAAAGAATTTAGGTTGAAATTAAGTGAAAGGGCTATAGGGTTATATAAAAAGTAAGGGCAAGGATGATAGTAGGGAAGGATTATGGTTAAATTTCAAAAGACATGCAATTGAGCATCTTATTTTAGAGCCCAGCGCCTGACGCAGCGATAAATTGGGACTTCTTGGAGCCGCAAACGGCACAGGCCCTAATCCTCCACCGCTGCCCATTTCTGTTCACTTCCTTGCCCAAGCCTTTCGTCGTCTTTCTTTTGCATTTCAAGCAGTACACATTGCCATTTTATATAGATAAATGGACGTTGAAGACCTTACGTACGATGAGCCTACCGCGAGTAGGCATAACCACTTTTTGCTCCCGCAGCGATCCATCCGAAGTCTGATCATCGGGTAATCGGACTGCGGCAAGACGACGCTTCTTAATAACCTCCTCCTGCGCGACGGATGGCTCGACTACGATCGACTCTACGTTTTCGGAAAATCGCCCCACCAGCGTATTTACCAGCTGCTGAGGCATGCGCTGGGAAAAGAACTTTCGAAAGACGATATCCATGACCTTCTATCCATCGGGCATTATCCGCATTCCTTGATCGACGTGGTCGACGTGATGAAGCCACCGCCAAAACCAAGTGGTACCGAGCCCTTCTTCGAGCGGGTAGGTGACGTGCCCGACCCTCGCGACCTCTACCTCGACCCCTTTTGCGAGAATCTCATGGTCTTCGACGACTTGATGTTGAGCAAGCAGAGCAAGTGCGGAGATTACTGCGTGCGCGGTCGCCATAATAACGTGGATTGCTTCTACCTCTGCCAAAATTACTTCAAGCTCCCACGGCAATCGATCCGGGAGAATGCCAACTTCATCTTACTCTTCGAGCAGGATGCAAAGAATTGCGAACATATCCATCCGGACCATTGCAGCGATCTAACCCTGGCTCAGTTCGATACCCTATGCAACCGCTCTTGGGCCAAGCCTCACGGATTTATGACCATCAATCTCACGAGCCCTAAGACGGCTTGAAAGAATCGATGCAATCTGGATGAGTTTTATCGAGTATAAGATAGTGAACGAATCATTTGCAGAAATTTTTCCTGAAAAATTAACGGGCCTTGGATCGGGAATTCGAGAATGTTTCCAAATCTCGAGGAGCAACCCCTGAATGTGAGCACCAGTGGAAGCGAGTACTTATCTACGGCATGGATCCAGAATATAGATGCAGTAGATGCGGTACCGAAAGGTACGCCCAGTACATCGATGATCAAGATTTCAAGGGAAGGCCCTATAATTCCCACTCCCACCGGAAACCTCGGTTGCCGCCCGGACCCCAGTGCTGCATTAAGACCGTTCGCGGCCATCAATGCACGTACCCATCCATATCGCTAAGCGATAAATGCTAGAGGCATTCGAAGCTATTTCCCACGCGTTCGTTCCAACGCTTAGGGGCGTTCGAGATGCTATAAATAAAATGACGTTCATCAAAATCACCGATCCTAAGCAGCGTGAGGCGCTTGCTAGGGACCTGCAGGAGACCAAGCGTAGTATCCAGATTAACGATATAAGATTGGACCCCAGTGACGACCTTTCCAAGATATTCAAGCCCGTGGTCGAGACGCAAAAGAAGACCGCTTCCCAGATCACCAAAAAGATCAATGATCTCCAACTCACCCTACTCGCCCCCGTGCCTGCACTTCTTCCTACTCTCGAGTACGACGACGACTCACTACCCATCGAGAAAGCACTGACTACTAACCTCACGAGCAACCCACTATCTTCAGCTCAGTTTGACTCCCAAAGCCGATCATACCTTTGGATTCCGAGTGAAAGACGGTGCCATCATGATCTGGAGTCTGTCCGTCACTTTCTACGGTGACGATATCTTCGTCGACGGCGAGCGCTATAGGGGTACCCCCGGCCTATGAGAGCTCATGGTCATGAAGCATCCCGAAAATTTCGAGGTTGACGACCTGAATACTTATGACAATATCCTACGAGCATTGACTGACCGTTACCTCTTGCAGACCCATATAAGGGTAGCAAAAGTAAGAAATGGAAGGAGATCGTCTCGTACCTCTATAAGCAAGATAGTTATGGGATTGGGGTGAGGACCTTCTTTCTTCCCAATTGTGTCGACCAGCTGCTGGATCGTCCTTATCTTTGCACCACCGCCTACCAGGCTGGAAATAATGGGGTGCGCAAAGAAATCGTGGCAATCCTCGACGCCATGATGAAATCAAACCATATCAGCAGAGAGGAGTACGAGAAAGTGCAGCGAGGACTATTCGATACCATCGCCAGTCTGGACGGACAAGCATGGACCTCAACCGCCGCGAAGACTTTGAGAAGCAAGGCCGTGGGCGCCGCTTCCAATGCAGCCCTAAAAGGTTTTCGAGAAAGGAGCAACGAAGGCCGTGGACAACGTTGTTCATCGAGTGATCCGCAAAAGGACGACCCCAGCACCAACCGCTGCCAAGACCAAGAGGACCCCGCAGCATCTCGGATGACGGCATCGCAACCATCCACGATTTCGTCCAGCGCTATAAATAAATATAGATATGCTTACTATCACCGAAAGACTGACTTTCGACGAAAGTCTCTAGGAGTATCAGGTTCACGAATATGAACCTCAAGCCGGTGCATAGATCGAAGGACGATTCCTGAAGAACGATGGGACCGCCTACGCTGACGCTTATCTAGTATCGATCGTCCATAACGGTGCCATGTATCTCTTTGGTAGCAACTCTCTGGCAAGCAGATTGAGCATCTCAACGACCCTGGCATCGCCACCACCATCCTGGGGATGCTGACCTACATCGCCGGCTCTCTAAATCGCAAAATCTCAACCAGCTATGATCAAGGATTCCACGGAAGAGGCTGAGGCAGATAACGTTGAATTCGGAGCACGTCACGGGTATATCATCGCCAGGCCAACCAGTAGGGGATCCTTCTCCATTCCCCTCAAGCACGTCTTCGGCTTTGCCAAGAATTAAGATAAAATCGTCTATGGATTCAATTAAGCACGAACTCTCCCTGGTGCGCAAATTCGGATGCCAATGCGGTACTGAGAGCTGTCGCCGTCAACGACGTGGCCAAGTTGTCTTGAGCAAGGTCTCCTGGTTCGTTCCCCACGTCACTCCTTCCGACGAAAAGAAGCTGCGGCTCTATAAGACCATCCAGAGCAAGACCAAGATCGATTGCGGATTTCGCATGAGGCAGTGCGATTCCATCGCCGTGCCCCAGACCTCGGCCAGCCGCTATAAGAGCGGGCGTGAGAAACCTCGATGGATCATCGGCGCCTTCCAGACGGATAGGAGCAACGATCAGACGCATAATGCCGCCGTCTTTGACCACTGCCGATTGCAAAATATCCACGTGACCCTCAATGCCGATCTCTACCCCGCCTTGGATTTCAATGCTGGCTTCACCCAATGCAGGGTCGCTACGCTAGGGTCTGAAAGGAGGTGGCCGAATTTCGTAAGAAATTCTACCGCATGGAAAGTCTGCTGAGCAATGGTGGTGTCAACTCCTCCGACTCCATCGATCTATATCCCATATTCGATATCGACGTGAGTCATCAGTCCGAGGGGTTGAAAGAGTCGACCGTGGATATCCAGATCCGAGCCGACTTCGAGCGCAAGGTCCCTGCCAATACCCAAGAATTCGCCCTAGTCATTTCCGATCGAATCCTCCAGTTCGAATCCGATGGCCAGTAGATGAGCTTCGTCTTCTGGGAAGAGTTGGATAAATGGACGCCTCACTTTTGGGGAAAATCGGCACCAATACCGAACCCAAGCATGGGTTCTCCTTCATCGTCTCTGGGGATGATAGCCAGATCTTGACCCGCTTCAACCCACCCCTCAAACCGCTACTCCCAAGACGATTGCGCCCACTGGTTTCCCATTACCCTGAGCACCGGCTCCTACGGCATCGACGATATCAACGATGAGATCCAACGGCAAATGCGGCTCAGCAAACACAAAGCCAAGATCCCTCTCGATGTCAATCACGCGACTCTGAGAGTACACTTACCCTTGCCAGAAGCTATCATGTGGATTTCAATGTGCCCGATAGCCTAAATACGGTGCTTGGGTTCGATCACCGGACGTATATCTACGACCGGAGCACGAACGGATACGTGGCGGGTGAACATATCGTCGATATCATCAGCATCAAAAGTGTCCTCGTGAATAGAGATATCATCCACGGCAGTTACGTCAACGGCACCCAGCAGTCCACCATCTAAAGCTTTTTTCCCGGGGTCGTTGAAGATCATCCAGACTCCAAAAAATCTGGTCTACTTACCGGTGACCCTGAAGATCACCGACCGCATGCAAACCTACCTGGCCGATCAAGACGGTCACCCCATCGATCTGCGAGGGAAGCATCTCACAATCCGCTTCCATCTGCATGAGTTATAAATAAACGGATTATCAAAAGTACAGTCTCAACCTGACCAAGGGTCAGGCAGAAAAGATCCAGCATGCGACAAAGAAGGGATGCCCCGTGAGCGTCCGATTGCTGCATGGCAACCTATCTGGCGGACATCAGATGCTCCTCACTTAACAGCAAATCCAGCCCATCACCAAGCTCTTGCAGAGTGGTAAGGCTGATATGGTCTTAGAGATGAACCCAAAGCAGGTGAGGTATATCGTAAAGGAAAGTGGATTATCCCCATGCTTGGAGGTCTCGCCTGTGCTGCGCTACCTATGCTAGCCCAAACTGAGTTGCCTGCTTTTAATGTGGGTGTCTTTAGCGGTTTGGATAGTGCAGCCACCCACAAAGCTGTGGGATACGGATTACAAGAAAGGTGGAAAAGTATGCTGCGTGAAACCCAAGGGTCGTGGTCTGCATCTAAGCCCAGGTACTTTGCCCAATACTTACGGCGATGGATTGTACTTGAAGAGTGGAAGTCGGCTCTACGATGGTAGTGGATTGATCCTTGGTCCCAATAGCCCTTCAAGAGTATCCCCCTCCTGCGCATACTCCTATAAATAAAAGTAGATGCCAGTAATATTGCTTGCATGGAAGAGCTCATCGCATAAATCCAGAGATATGAGCATGCATTGAAGATCTATAACCGACTGGATAAGGTCGTCTCCATTGCCCTTGGTGGATTCACCCTGGGCAGTCTATTGCTGACCAGTGGTACGATGGGTTCTGCTCTGACCGATGTGGGTGCTGTGGCATCCATTCCCCTGGGTTCCCTCGCCTGCTTATGTGCCATGGGAAGTATGGTCCTATCCTTGATCTCACGCCAAGTCACAAAGAAGAAGAAACATTGAGATACCGTGCGATTAGCCAAAACCTATAGGTCCAAGCTGGCAGCTGGTGAAGACGCTGCTCTTGCAGTCTGCCTAAAAATTATTACGATGAGAAGATTCAGCTTCGTCAACCTTTTACCCCAATTAGTGAAGAATTGAATGCGCATGAGCCTTTGGGGAGGGTTCTTCCAATCACCCCTCGGTCGGCCACGCCACGCTCCCCGCTCTACCCGAACCCTCCAGATAAAAAAAAATCCCAATCCGCTTTGGATTGAGAAATTTTGTGTTCTTACCCCTAGCCCTCTGGTATATTTTTTACTTCCTCACCAGATTTTATGAGAGGTACTGCTGGTTAGATTTCTTGCTAAGCTTGAATCCGAACGAAAGCTCCTTCCAAGGGACCCTTTTCTTTGTTGAGCGTTGAGCAAGCCAATACCTTGGTGGTCTCCCCTTCTCGATTTTTCAGAATAAGAATTTTGCTTTTGCCATATTTTCTTTCCACTTCTGCCGCTTCCAAGATCTTATAGATCAACCCTGTGGGCCAGTCTTTCCATTATAGGGCTTTCTTATTTTGGTCCTGCACCTTCTCCTGAAAGGCCTCTTCGCTGATGAAGTCGTCTTGGAAGACTTCAACGAATTCATTGTATACGAAAGTCATATTTCTTGTATTTACCCTATGCTCAGGAGGAATGCCGTCCGTTTGCATATGACCGTCGGTGTTGGTTTGTCATTTTTCTACTACTTCTATTTTGGATCTAACATTCAGAATTCCAATAATCACCGATTATTTAGTCCAACGGCAACAAAACAAACTTCAATGTGGCTATTCACTGATAAAATTCTTTTGCCCCACCAATGGTGTTTCGCATGTCGCAATTGCATGGCACTAACACAGGTTCAGTTACAGAATCTGATATTTGATTGTTTTTATCTGGTTTAATTGATATATTTGTTTAGCATCCAAATTTTTCACAATTTCAAATATATTTGACATGCACATTTCAAATTATTCAGAGGATATTCAGATTAAATTAAATTGGTAGAAAAAATACGAATATCTCGAGGTTAAAGAGGGCCTTCACAAATACTGTGATAACTGCTTTTCCAGAAGCGGTGTAAATGACATGTGGATTTTGAAAAACTCCAAAGATCTACTTGACATCTTAAACTCTAGATCATTATCACACTGTAACAGCATTAAAACTTTCGACTTCTCCACACATTTTTCACCACCATTCCTCATGAGCAACTAAAATCTCGGCTGAAAGGTTTAATTCATAGATGTTTCTCATGTAAGAACGGTGAATGAAGATATAGGTACATTGTTGTTGGTATAGAACAAGCCTACTTTGTGAAAAATGACTCCGAATCGGAGAAAAATATACAGAGAAAGAAGTTATTAAAATGTTAGAGTTTCTGATCGACAATATATTTGTCCAGTTTGGAGGATTTGTTTTTCATCAGACTATTGGAATTCCTATGGGCACAAACTGTGCACCTCTCCTTGCCGATCTGTTTCTCCACTCTTATGAGGCTGAATTCATCGAAGGGCTTCTTTAAAATAAAGATAAAAAACTGGCTCAATCCTTTAATTTTAGCTTCCGTTATGTAGATGATATTTTGTCACTAAACAACCCTCGTTTTGGGGATTTTCTTCATCTGATCTATCCAAGAGCTCGAAATTAAGGATACTACAGACACTTTCACATTGACCTCATTCTTTGACTTCCATTCACTTTTCCAATAGTCAACTTCCCTTTTCTTTTTAGCATCATCCCAACAGCGCCTGTCTACGGAGTTTACATCTCCCAGCTCATTCGATATTCAAGATCTTGTGGTCGACACAGTGATTATCTTGATAGAGCCCGGTTGCTCAAAAATAGATTACTTAAACAAGGGTATGTTACCCAAAACTTGAAGTCATCCCTCCAGAAGTTTTATGGTCGACATCACCAGCTTGTGGACCGCTATTAGATATCTGTTTCCCAGATGACAACAGATCTTTCCCCTTAAAAGCTTAATTGTTGTTTCCTCTACCAGATTTCACCTTACTACCGGATTTGATATGTTCAACACGGCGGGTGTCTAATAAGAGACAGGAGATGCTTACTCTACCGGCACACCTGATCTAACCCATGTTTTTTTATTGGGTCCGTGTTGTTCATCTTTGTGGGTGTGTCTTCATTTTTCTTTTCTGTGTCGAACTCGTGTTGTCTCTCTGTTTCTATGTTGTTTCCGATTTTGCCATTGTCCTTGGATTATTCGTTTTGGATTAACGGTTCGGTTCTCAATTACCTTAAGAGTGCATATAATTTTCCACAATTCTGCGCAAACTTTTTTCTTAGTATTTGACCTCTGAAAGATTCTCCGCAATCTCCACTAACAATGACTTTTCCCTATTACACTGCTTTGAAGATTTTAGGCAAATCTCCGCAAATTTTTTCTTACTTATTAGACTACTGACAGATGACAGAATCTCCGCCATTCTCCGATAACTTTTTCTCAAGTAGTAGAGGACTGAAAGAATCTCCGCAATTCTTCACAAACTTTTTCATATTTAGAGGACTATTTAAAGAATCTCCGCAATTCTCCGCATTTTTTTATGAGTATTAGACTTCTGAAAGAATTTCCGCAGTTGTCCGCACTTTTTTCCAAAGTATTAAACTACCGAAAATCTCTGCAATTAGCCGCAAAGTTTTTCCTACGTATTAGACTACTGAAAGATTCTCCTCTATTCTCTGCTAATTTTTCCCTAGTAGAGGACTACTGAAATATTTTCTGCAATTCTCTGAAAACTTTTTCTCAGCTGACCTTTCGCCTAAGTATCAGACTGCTTGGGAGATTTTCCGTAGTTCCCTGCTGACTTTTCCCGAAGTTTTAGACTGCTTGGGAGATTATGCGCAATTCTCTGCATACTTTTTCCTTAATTTGACTCCTGAAAGATTATCCGAAATTCCCCGCTAACTTTCTCTTCAGTTGAGACTGCTAAGAAGATTTCCCTAATTCTCTGCAAACTTTTGCCTAAGTAGTAGAAGACTGAAGGATTCTCTGCAATTTTCCGCAATACTTTTCCTAAGTATAAGACTACTGAAAGATTCTCTGTAATTCTCCGCAAAGTTTTTACCAAGTATCAGACTACTGAAAGATTCTTCGCAATTCTCCTCAGACTTTTTCCTTAGTAGAAGACTACTGAAAGATTCTCCGCAAACTTTTTCGTAAGTATTAGACTGCTGAAAGATTCTGCACAATTCTCCGCAAACTATTTCCTAAGTCTTTGACCACTGAAAGATTCTCCGCAATTCTCTTCAAACTTTTTCCTAAGTATTTGAATTCTGAAAGATTCTCCGCAAACTTTTTCCTAAGTAGAAGACTACTGAAAGATTCTCTGCAATTCTCCACAATTTTTTTCCTAAGTATTAGACTACCGAAAGATTCTCCGCAAACTATTACTAAGTCTTTGACTACTGAAAGATTCTCCTCAATTCTCTGGAAGATTCTCCGCAAACTATTTCCTAAGTCTTTGACTGCTGAAAGATTCTCAGCAATTCTCCGCAAACTAGACTACTAAAAGATTCTTCGCAATTCTCTGCAAACTTTTTCCTAAGCATAGACTACTGAAAGATTCTCCGCAATTTTCCGCAACTTTTTTCCCAAGTATTAGACTACTGAAAGATTCTGTGCAATTCTCCGCCATCTTTTTCCTAAGTATTAGAGTACTGAAAGATTGTCCGCAATTCTCCGCCAACTTTTCCTGAGCATAGACTGCTGAAAGATTGTCCACAATTCTCAGCCATTTTTTCCTAAGTATTAGACTATTGAAAGATTCTGCGCAATTCTCCGTAAAAATGCTTCCTTAGTAGAAGACTACTGAAAGATTCTCCACAATTTTCATCAAACTTTTTCCTAAGTATTAGACTACTAAAAGACTTTCCACAATCTACACAAAATTTTTCTTTAATAATAAACTGCATGGGATTGTCTGCAATTCACCATAAAGCTTTTCTAAGTATTCGACTACTGAAAGATTCTTCGCCATTCTCTACTTAAAAACCTTTGTATTAGACTGCATGGGAGATTTTCCGCAATTCTTCGCAGAATTTCGTCCTACTATATCCAACTTGCCAAGAGATTCTCTTTGATTCTCTGCAGTTCTACGCATTTTTACTCTTAAATTCTGCACTTGTCATTTTCATGATCTCTTACATTTTTTATACATGAAGGAATAGCCAGAAATTATGGGTATTTCGACAGAGAGAAACTCATATCTCGATGAGACACAGGTTTTCTCAATTTTTGTGACTCTTGCTTTCCATAGATTAAATCTTTATGAATTCGTTATAACAGATTTTACAATTTGATATCACAGATTTCAAATTTTGTTAAAACGAATTCAAAAAATTGTGATTTCAGTTTTTTCAATCTGTTCTCACAATTTCAAAAATTCGTTAAAACAATTTTCTTTAGAATTTGTTATAATGAATTCTACAATTCGTTATAATGGATTCTAGAATTTGTTATAACGAATTCTTGAATTTGTTATAACGAATTGAATTCGTTATAACAAATTCAAAAATCTGTTATAACGAATTCAAAAATCTGTTATAACTAATTCAAAAATTTGCTATAACGAATTAAATTCGTTATAACAAATTCCAGAATTCGTTATAACGAATCAAATATTTTTGATAGGTCCTATATGGGCTTCCGTATCCTTTGACCCTGTTGTGACCATTACATGATAGCATCTTGATGACAGTTCAGTTATGTAAACTACATGTATATAATACATGTATTGATTAGTATACAATACCCCGACTTTCCTTCATTACATTTTGATGCTATTTGATTTCGTACATCATTTTATAGATAACACAATTAGTTTCAACAAAGTTATTCCAAAAATATCAATTAATTCAATACTTCATTTTATCCCTTACACTTTTTCATATTCGTTGCATAGTTTACAACTCTTATAAATTGTTACTTCGGTATTTTCTTACTTTTGATCATCTTTTTTATTGAAATAATTTTATAATATCTAGGATAGTCCTAAGATAGCTTTGTTTTACAATCTCAGACATGTCATAAGATGTTGTTTTGTAGCAGAAAACACATTTTTTTCTCAAAATTACAAGCAATAAGATGGTTTTAATGCCCAAAAAATGCTACACTAGGCAGTACAAATAAATTCAGACTCCTTTAAAAACAATGTCGGTGAAGTTTCACTTAAAATCTAGGTAATAAAGATTAAGTAAAAATAGAAAATGTGATTTTGTCAAAACATCAAATTTTTGGTATGTAGTCCGAGGCAGACAAAATTATTTTGAAATGTCCAATGCATTAGAACTTAATCCTATCTGACTAACAACCTTTATATATGGTATCAAAGCGGAAAATGTAATGTTTTAGAAAAAGTAAAACATCAAATTTTCGATTATATTCTGAGATTCGTTAGTAAAACCCTCATTTTTGAGCCCTTAAAAATACTCTCAAGGTAACTCGACACAATTAACTTGTTCTGCAACGAGTTAAATCCACTGCGTTGATCGACACGAGTGACATTTTTATTGATATTCATGACGGCCGATTAGTTATGCTTTTTATTATATAGATTTTCTACTCAAAAACCGAGATTTTAGATGCGGATTATTTTTTTCATGTCAATACGCCAGTTGTTTACTTGACGACGACATTGAAGAGACATTGTGACGTCGCTTCATTAAGACGTCATCCAGTGACTAGAAATCCTTTATTTTCACCGGTGACAATATGACATTTATTTAACTCAGAAAACTCGATAAATCACCGCTATCTATATAATAAATATGAAGAATAAAAACAAGTGATAAGTGTGAATTAGAGCAACCACACTGTTTGCGCCCAAAATTCACCCCTATTGGATTCAGTTGGATATATACAATATATGTACATTGTCGGAAATTATATAATTTATTTGACGAGCTTTAGAAACAGGTAGAAATGCGAGGTTTACCGAGCATTTCTCGCCTGTTTCGCAGCGAGTACAAATAAATTTATATTTCCGACAATGTACATATATTGTTTTTATCCTGCAATCATTTAAACCCTATTTGAATATGCATTTTCTTTGTGAAGCGGGACCAGGAAGACAGTAAACAACTTCGGCCATTTTGGTATAATCGCTGACGTCATAAGAGAATTTACACTGTGACGTCAAAGTATTCGAGGTTTCAAACCAGTCGTTCTGTCTTTTCTCCGTTCAAAATCGCGGACCAGTTACCAGTCTACCCTACGAATACGAAATAAAATATTCGTAGGGTCGTATACGTCTAGTAAATACCACCATTGCAGGATAAATATATATATATGTATATTTATATTTCATATTAAGACATACTGGTCAAACATCCTACAACATTTAAAAGCTGTAGGGCTACTTGTTTCTGACATATGTTTTGGACAACAAATCTGTGACTGGAGAAAAGCTGTAGGGCTACTTGTGTCTGTAAAAACAAGTGATAAGTGTGAATTAGAGCAAACACACTGTTTGCGCCCAAAATTCACCCCTATTGGATTCAATTGGATATATATATATCAAACATCCTACAACATTTAAAAGCTGTAGAGCTACTTGTTTCTGACATATGTTTTGGACATCAAATCTGACATCAAATCTGAGCTGGAGAAAAGAGAGATAGAAGAACAGTAAGAAAAACAATACGTCATCAAGCTTTAAGATATAACTGTGTTTGTAGAGCGAAACATAAAAAATCCCAAACTACTCGAGCTCCTGAATGATTTCTGGGAATTATGTGATCCTTTAAAAATGTTTCAGGGTTTTACTGTAAAGATTAGTTGAAACATATTACTGAAACCAAATAAGCACTTGTGGCAGAAAATTTGTTTTCTCAAAATTCCAGTATTTTGGTTTTGTTTTCAAGGCAACGTTTACTATTCTATAATTACCAATTGCAAGTGAGGACCATTGAGGTCGACAATTTTTCCGGTGGTTTCCACCTGGTTTGTCTTTTTGTCTCATGGACTTCGGCTTTTGACATTTATGTTTGGTGATTCTGTTATTACCCCATTTCCAATGTTTTGGAACTTGATATTACATTACCAAAAATATTGGTCTGAGGTTTCATGGAGCCAGTTATAATGAACTTTTACATTCAATATTTCATTTTTCTTCAAGATTCTTTGAGAAATACTACCCTTTTTGAGTCTCACGATATACTCTAAATGAAACCCATGGAATATTTTTTTGTCGATTTCCCATCAAGTCGCGTGTGGATTGCGCATCAAGACTTACCACGCTGGTCTATGATAACGCACTGACAATGGTGCCAACGCGGTGACAACGGTCTTTGCAACGCACAGACAACGGAAATATATGGTATTACACACGTAAATCTGACGGTAGGTTTTATTTTTGGTGTTTAAAGATTTCATTGTAATCCATTAAAATTTTGAAAATACCCACACGGAATGTGAAATTATTGTGGAATTAGGATGTTACATTAGTAAAGTGCAGAAAACTGGTGTTTAAGAATAAAAAAGTGAACAATTTGAACGGTCGAACAAAAAATAAGTGTCATTTGTGGAATTTTCTAATTTTCTCTCTAAAATGTATTCATTTATGAATGAATAAAGCAGCATTACGAAATGGTATGTCCTTTTTTATGTTTTCCCAAGATTTAAATGTTCTAGATCTTCGTAAAATCGCGTATTAGCATTGCAAATAATGCAACGCATAAGACAACGATTCAGGTACAACGCAAAGACAACAGTCTGTCATATTACTTAATGACATAATTAGTCTGTAAGTTTCCTCAGTGAGCTGAAACTACTCTTCGACATCTAATTTTAATTTATTAAAAAAAACATGCACTTTGTGACGACTTTGACAGGTCGAAATGAAAAAAAAAACGAAAAAAAAAGAAAAAAAAATGCAGAAAATTCTATCTCTAATTGCAGGTGTAACTCTAAATTAGGGATCTGAATTAGGGAACATTTTTTGAACGTATTTTTAAGATTCACGGAAAGTCTGATTGATGTACTTCTTCACTCAATGATTTTTCGGACTGGTTACGTGTCGCGCATGGACCCCCTCAAGTTCCCTAAATTCATAGTTTTTGAAGAAAAAAATCAGCGAAATCTATAAGAGATATTTAGAACCAGAAACTTACAGTAAATTACACGCGAGATTCCATGGGTTCGAGGTCTCGTGTGTTTTAAGTCGAAATACTAAAAAGGTGGGACAGGACTAGATCCCTTGCCAATTAAGTAAAGAAATGCTGACCAATACCTCCCAACAGCGATAAACTTTTTATTTATTTGAAGCGTACTATAAGATGCTCCATAAAATCACAACAAGGTTTTAAATCAAATCAATTCAAATTAAACTCCAGAACCAGCTTATTTGTCACACTTATGCTTCGAGCTTGATGCCTAGAACAAGCAGTCGGTCCCATGTCATGCGTTTATCCCATTATCACACTAAATGTAGAATATATCAAACTTTGGAACTAATAAAAGCGGATTTTCCCCTTACAAAGGTTATCGGAAAGTATTGCGTCATCTCTATTGGTCGTATTTGCCCGGCATTTGATGGCCCATGGTTCTCTTCATACATTTACATATATGTTACACAAGTGGGCGTGTGATAGTAAGCTTAAACTTGATCGTCCCAAGAATTAAGCATCAATAAATGGAGGAAGTATTTTCTTCAGTTTTTAAATAAAAAATAACAATAAATAATAAACTAAAATGTAGTTGACCACATTTTTATCCGAAATTAACTTGAAATTTAAGATATCTCTTACAGGATATATCATATGCTATTTACTTCACCGTTGTTTTTGCGTTGTAATGAAATCGTTGTACTGTGCGTTGACTTGAAAAATACCATTAAAGTACTAATTTACAAATGTTGAACAAGTAGATATATTTTGAAAAGAAACAGAAAGGTAGTGTGTTTCTTTATGGTTAAGGTTCCATTCATATATATATGTATTTTAACGAGAATTTCAGAAAATTTCCAAAATAACACACCTTTCCTGATGAGCTCTCCAACGGTTTTCTGTTACATCATAATATAGCTTTTTTGAAATACTTTAAAAGCACGATACAACGATTTCTGAATAATTTTTACATTCCGTGTGGGTATTGAATAGAATTAAATACTTTACTGACTAAAATTCATAAAATAAAAATGTGTTGCTTCTAACTGCCATATTTTCCCGTTGTCTGTGCGTTGCAAATACCGTTGTCATTGCGTTGGCACCGTTGTCACTGCGTTATCATGGACCAGCATGCTTACGTTGATTCCGCATTAAGATGTATAAGCTTAACATCCTTCAAAGTTTTGAACAGTCTCTGAGATCTGCTTCGTTCAAGTTCAGCGTGACGTAAATAATGCGGTTGTAAGAAATAGCTGATATCGCCAACTGGAAACCATCTTGAGGATTTCATCCTGTTTGTACATTAGAATCTATCAAGAAATTGAAATTGAAAATTTTGACGTCAGCCATCTCGGAAACGGATTTTTTTTTCTTCAAAATTTCACCTTGGCACTGTTTGAGGGTTAGAGAAGTTACACGTATCATGGTTCTCAATTAGTTCTGTCTCAGGGTTAGAAAATGACAACCAATCAGTAACCTAACAGATATTTCAAAACATATGCCTCACTGACCGTGTGACGGGTGCTGTTTACAGAGCAGGACATGCTTACCCTTCTGGAGCACCTGATGTCACTCTGTTTTTTGAGAGCACACTGTTAGTGCTTTAGTTTTTTGTGTTGTATATGTAGTGTTCGTGTGTTTTGGACTTCCGTCTTCTGATGTTCTTGCTTTTGCCTTGTCTCTGGACTTTGATTTATGTAATCTTATGCTTTGTTCCTTCAGTATTCTACTGCCGTTGTTTTTTCTTAATATGAATTAAAAATGCAGAAAAAACACGATTTTCTAAATATTAAGATTTTTTATATGGTTTCCATTGCAACCTTACTTTTCAGTAGGTTTCAATCCTATTAAAGTTGATGTTACATGACATACAACCTTCCTAAGCCGTTTCCTGGAGTAAGGTATACTTGTAATTGTTTTTGAGTTACAGTACAAAACATTCAAATACTAGTAGTCACTTTCCCATATGGTAACTATGGAAAACCCAACCTTTTTTAGCCCTAAAAATAAACCCTTAATAGACTCCTTGACAATATTTTTATTAATTGCAGATTAAGAGATATGGAACTAACATTTTACAACGTGTTAAAGCTCTGGGTCTAATCCATGGGATCTTCGGACAACTTCGTTGCAAACGAAATAAAGATAGAAAGCGGGGAAATAAGTTTTCTCCAATTCTTAGCGTGTTAAACCAGTTGGTTAAAAATACATATTATCTTTAATCCACACGTTGGTTAAATTTTTGAAGGATGTTTCCCGAAATGTTTCATTTCATTCATAAAGTCTAGTGTGACGTCATTGTTACTATGCTTTAAGATTGCGCGGCAAACGTTGACAAACGTGCTGAATCATTGAATATGCACCTGAAACACGGTAAAAGTCATTTGAGAAACAATATATCCTTCCGTTTGCTCGTGGATAACGATATTTCTCCATTCTCCATAGTTTAATTTCTGGTTTTAACATGCTCGCAAAAGCTCGCATGTTAAAAATAAAAAATTTTACTATCTCGAACTGAAGAAATATCGTATTTTACGAAAAGATATGGAGTAAATGAACATGAGATCATAACACATATGTTAACTCCAA
>MJUU01015886.1:85774-110273 GCA_002080025.1 Modiolus philippinarum | reverse complement strand
TTGAGACAATTGTTTAGACCTGTTAACAGTTTAATTTCCACGTGGCGAATGAGCTTGCCGACCAGATGAAATGATTGAAACTCAGCATAATTCCGCGGCCGCAGTTTCATGTTGCAAAAAGGCTTGGCAGCAGGGCATATCTAACAAATGATTCATATTTGAGATTTAAGTATACAACACATGTACAAAGGGGAACAACTCAAATGATTTAAGTCAACAGTGTTACAATTTAAAATTAAATAATTTTATCTCTTAAAGATAAAATACATTAATTTGAAAAATTGCGCTTGTTCTCAATGACATGAACTCCACAAATGTGTAAGCATTGTTAACTCGTATACATCTACTTCCATATAGCATTTCTAAATAAGTGATGCAAATCAACAAAATATATATACAAACATATCATAAAAACATATAAAATTCTGATACTTTAATGATGTGTATATGTACAAAGAGTTGGATGGCCGAATGGCCGCAGCAAGTGGCTAGACCTGGCATAAGGCATCCTAGGGAAATCAAATAGCAATGCCATAATTAATTATAAACCTATAATATAGTAATGTAATGGCTATTAAACCTTTTAATCATGACCTCACTTAAAATTAACGTCCAAATATTTTTGACCTAACCTTAGAGGTCATATTACCAGATTCCTGACTTAACCTTGGAGGTCACAACCAAAATTTTTTGACCTAACCTTAGAGGTCATATCCCAATTTTTTGACCTAACCTTGGAGGTCCTATCCAAAATTTTGACCTAACCTTAGAGGTCACAACCAAATTTTTGACCTAACCTTAGAGGTCACAACCAAATTTTTGACCTAACCTTAGAGGTCATTATCATAATTTTCTACCTAACCTTAGAGGTAGCAACCAAATTTGTCAACGTAACTTTAGGGGTCATGACAAAATTTTTACCTAACCTTAGAGGTGATAAATTTTAATGTAACCAAAGAATATAAGCAAAATATTCACCTCCCAGGGAAAAATACCAGGCAAGGTGAAAAATTATAGAACTGAAATAATTAAAAAGTGCCAGAATCCAGCCACTTAAATTTGTATTAACAAATTTAAAAAATCCCATACACATACCAATTAACACGTTTTTTAAAAATTGGACAATGGGGGCGCAATTGACAATCATAATAATGGCTAATTTTAAAAGAACCATGCGTTTGAAGAAATAAAACTTTCTAAGGCACCTTGCAACTCATGCAAAAATATGTCGTTGCCAAGATCACTCACATGGATTCCATCCTCAAAATATAAATTTGAAGAGGTATGGTCTACAATATGTTTTATAAATCGCCCACCTGCACGTAGACATGCCTCCCGACCTGCTCGGTTAACTCTTTTTCTTTTGAGCTCAACCTTTTTAATGTTTTTGGCTCCCTTCCAAAACAATCTGGGAAGCATGTCTCACCATACAAATACGGTTTCGGGACAAAAACGGGCAAACTCTGCAATGTCCCTTCTTATCTCTCCATACAATTTACTGGCAGAGGAGGTTATTAAATCATTTGCCCCCGCATGGATAATTTTCGTTGATGGGGGTGCCTTTGATTCCAGCTCGGAGTAGAAGAAGGTTTTAAGATCCCTCCACTCCATACCCCGTCTTCCTATCCAAGATATTTGCACGTTATATGAGTTAGCAAGACCAATATGTTGGTCAAGTACTTGATTGGGCCTTTGCTTTGCCCAATGAACTATGGAGGACCCAATGATCCATACATCTGTAATAGAGCATATGCAAATAAAATTGGTATTAAAAGATAAGGCATCCTAGGGAACGTACATAGGGAACGTTTTTTTTTTTTTGTTTTTTTTTTTGTTTTTGTTTTTTTCTTTAAATTAATGTTTCACAAACATGTCTTGTGGGAATCTAATGTATTTACAATATGAACTGGATTTCCATCTTCCCATATTTTTAATAGTTTGTACATCCATTCCATTCATTGCACATTGTGTAACTGCCCCTATCCTAAAGGAATGGGACTTGTATCTGTTTGAGTCCAAACCTAAAAACTGAATTGCATTCCTAAGTACAGCATAAAATTGATAACGAGTCAAAGGGGCACCAGACATGTGACAAAATAAGTATGATACCGATCTGGGGCGAACTGCTATATATGACTTCATGGATGATACAGGACATGTTTCGGGATGTGTTATGGGGGATATGACAAGGGTAACATTTCTGCCTACTTGGTCTGTTTTTGAGTATCTAATGTTGACATGGAGACACTGTCCAACAAAAGATATATCCTTAATCAAAAGAGTTTTTTCTGGGGTATTATTATTGAATACAAGTTCACTTATTCTACAGAAACCAAAAAATGCTAGATTAAATGCCGCTTTGAACATTAGACGCTCATAGCCTTGCTTGCAAATATTGAACAGGGCAAGAGGAAGCCTATTTAGAATTGAAAATGTAATAGGTAGCCTGGCATCTGTCGAACCTCTAAGTTTTCTGTAACCCGTCAATAATTTTGTAACCAAAAAATTATCAGTATTATCTTCTATTTGTTCCACTTTTTGCATGAAGGATAAAGCTGATAAATAGCTTGATATTGTACTGGCAGAGGAGCCTTGTTCATAATGATGAGCAATGAAGAAAACTATATGATCTACTGGCACAGGCCAAATATTGGCTAATTTTGCATTATTTCTAAAATTATTAAATGGATTAAGAGCAGTTTGGTAGACTTTATGTGTATTGTTTGAAATGCTAGCCTCTAACAAACTTTTTGTGTTACGTCTAAGATGCTCCAAATACGAGTTGGTACATGTGTGGGGTGCTGGTCTGCTTGGCTCCCTGTCAGTCTGCGAAATCTGTCTAGCTGCAGACGAGACAAACTATCAGTTATACCATTTTTGCTGCCACTTATATGTTCGGACTTAAACACAATATTGTGTTTTAAACATTCTAAAGTAAACCTACGGACTAGAACCATAACCCAGCATGACTTTGATGTTAATTTGTTTATAATGTGCACCACAGCCTGATTATCTGATCTAAATATCACCTTTTTATTTGTAAGGAGATTTCCCCAGAGCTGGATTGATACTAAAATGGGGAAGAATTCTAGCAATGTTATATCAGACAAAAGGCCCGCGTTGACCCATGTGCTAGGCCACTTACTGTAAGCCCACATTCCTTTGAAATAAATGCCAAAACCATGACCATCTTTGCCCGAACTGTCCGTAAATAGTTCCAGTGTAGAATTTGTAATCCATAATTTGTCGTTGAAGACTGTAACCCCATTAAAATTATCAAAAAACTGAAGTCACATGCTTAAGTCCTTTTTGGTTTCGTTATTAATTCTAATGTGAAACTTAGGATTAGTAACACCCAGTGTTAAATTTATAAGACGCCTACAAAATGGTCTTCCTGGACGAATTGCTCGACAAGCAAAATTTAGTGAGCCAATCAATGACTGAATCTCTTTTAAAGTAGATTTTTCTTTACCCATCATACAATGTATTTTTTGTTTAATTTCCTGGACCTTTTCCTGTGGTATCCGAACAACCATTGAAAGTGTATCGATTTCAAGACCAAGAAGTGACATTTTTGTCTTTGGTTCTTCCGTTTTATCCTTTGCTATGGGGACCCCTAATTGTTCGCAAATGTTAAGGAAGCACAATAAGTTCATGTGACATTCGTTTGAATTTGGTAAACCCATAAACAAAAAATCATCGAGATAATGCAGTATATTATCATTATCGGCTCTTTCAGTAACTATCTACTGGATGAAAGTAGCAAACTTTTCAAATAATGCACATGAAATAGAACAACCAAAAGGGAGACATTTGTCGTAATAAAACAAACCCTTAAATTTGAATCCTAACTGATCAAAATCCCCAGCCCAAATTGGCAATAAACGGAATGCACTTTTAATATCGCTTTTAGCAACCATACTTCCCCTGCCAAGGCGCTGAACCATATCCACTGCCTTGTCAAACTTTGTGTATTCAACTGTGCATAATTTATCGGCAATAAAATAATTGACAGAAGATTCATTGGGATAGGATAGATGGTGTATTAAACGATATTCATTTTCTGCCTTTTTGGGAACAATTCCTA
Organism: Modiolus philippinarum; assembly: GCA_002080025.1. Classification (NCBI taxonomy): domain Eukaryota; kingdom Metazoa; phylum Mollusca; class Bivalvia; order Mytilida; family Modiolidae; genus Modiolus; species Modiolus philippinarum. Next base: position 106,186 of record MJUU01015886.1, on the reverse strand, counting down.
TTGGCGATACTCTAAATGTTGAAAAGGGGGGGACAGTAAATGGACCCCCCAGCCTACCTAATGTTAATTCTTTATTTATTTTCTCCTGTACCAAGTCTATATGGTTTGTGATGGATTTCAAATTATCGCAATCTCTAGGCACTCTTGGACCCAGATAATGCAGTTTGAAACCAAATGTGAAGCCGTCTAACAATTCATATGCAATTTGTCTGTCAGGATAAAACTGTAGCATGTTTTTCAAGCACATTAACTTTTATGGGTGTATGCCCCAGGCTGAATTTTTTTTTCTTTGAAAAAACTGCCTTTGTCGTTGTTGTTGTTTGTTGTGGGCACGAAAGGGCGAATTTGATTGTTTGTTTTGGCAACTTTGAAAGTTATGATCATTACTAAAGCAATGGCTACAAAGGTGGGAAAATCTGCAACGACTCCTAAAACAAGTACCTTTATTAAAGGCAAAACAGACAGCCCTACTGATTGGTGTAGAGTTTTGTACATCCTGATTAAAGGTTAAATCTGGGCCCGTGTATCTAGGGTTTTGAAACGGTTGGGGGCTGGCTCTAGGTCTCACCAAGGTCATTGCCCACAGATCTGTATTGATAGAAGCCCATGACATTGAAGGAACTTGTGACATTCTTAGGCGAAATTGTTCATCATAAGTACGCCAAGAGTAATCCCCTAGTGCACAACGTGAAGATGCAGACCTAATGATTGAAATATATTTCAACATTTCAAAAATTTTATCTTGCCGTTTCATTAGGAAAATATTCATAAATATAATAAAAGCATCAGTCCATTTAGCGATAGTGGTGATTTTTTCCTTCACCTGGGAAGGGCGAGACTGTATTTTCCCTGAAACAGTCAATAAACAGATCACCCCCGTCAAAGTGGGAGACCAGCTCTGCACTGCCCTTCAACAACAGTGCCAAATTAATTTACTCGTTGTTCCATATTTTCTGTCTGAGTTGCAGAGGGATGTGTGCACCCAGGTCCATGTCTGGTGTTATAATCATATTTATATTCCTGTCTGAAGAAATTTCAATATTATTAGTGACGCCAACCATGCCAACTGAGGATGTGGATGAAACATCCACGACAGACATGGACGGAACGATACTACTTGATCTAGCAGAAGTAATTGCCATCTCATTAGAATTTATCATATGTGTCCCACTTTCTAAAGGTACTGGGTTGATAGTTACTGGCGTANGCATAGACTGACTACAGGTTTCTTTAGATGTTCAATATATCTTAGTTAATAGTGTCTATCTATAGGGCAATAACGAGTTTATTATGTTTTAAAGCGCAATGCTCTGAAATACGGAGGCAGTCGTAGTAACGAGAATGGCAGTTTTCACGCCGAGTATTCGAGTACCAATTAGGTACTCGATACTCGTACCTTCCGAGCGATACTCGAGTATTCGAGTACTCGTTGATATCACTAATAAATATAATAAAAGCATGAGTCCATTTAGCGATAGTGGTGATTTTTTCCTTCACCTGGGAAGGGCGAGACTGTATTTTCCCTGAAACAGAGTCAATAAACAGATCACCCCCTCAAAGTGGGAGACCAGCTCTGCACTGCCCTTCAACAACAGTGCCAAATTAATATACTCGTTGTTCCATATTTTCTGTCTGAGTTGCAGAGGGATGTGTGCACCCAGGTCCATGTCTGGTGTTATAATCATATTTATATTCCTGTCTGAAGAAATTTCAATATTATTAGTGACGCCAACCATGCCAACTGAGGATGTGGATGGAACATCCACTACAGACATGGACGGAACGATACTACTTGATCTAGCAGAAGTAATTGCCATCTCATTAGAATTTATCATATGTGTCCCACTTTCTAAAGGTACTGGGTTGATAGTTACTGGCGTATGCAACTCATTAGTTCCAGTAATATCATAAAACTCACCAACGATTTGTGGTGTATTTCCTTGCACCACCTCGATGCTCTGTGCTTCCGGTTGTCCTGGTTGAGGCGATGTTAAAGCCTGGTCCTGTTGACGGGACGTCCTTTTACCTTTTCCGGAACATGAAGTACCTGCATAGGGGCTGTTCGAAGGCCTTTTGCTCTTCCTGAGACCCTTTCCTCTTGGCATATTGATGTCTGGAGAAGTGTTACTTATTAAACAGTATAAAATTGTGACCAGAAACGCAGTTGAAGTTCAGAGACAGAGTCGCCTATCAATTATGATTGAGTCTGATTCGACGTTCGTATAACAGTCACTGTTAATTTCAGTAAAATCCAACAAACCACTGAATAAATGTTTATAATGTTCTTCATGAATTATATACACAATATTCCACAATTATAGGCTGGTTCCAGGTACGGATCAGACTCTTCACCCGTCGCCGACACAAAGAAAAAACGTGCAATCACGGAAAATGTCACTTTTTAAATATAAAATTCCAGAATTAAACGGAGAAAATCCGAAAGAAAATTTATAATTCCATGTTGAGAGTTTTGATATTAAAGACAGTTAAATAATTTTAAACAATTTTAAATTGCAAATTATGTTGAGACAATTGTTTAGACCTGTTAACAGTTTAATTTCCACGTGGCGACTGAGCTTGCCGACCAGATGAAATTATTGCAACTCAGCATAATTCCGCGGCCGCAGTTTCATGTTGCAAAAGGGCTTGGCAGCAGGGCATATCTAACAAATGATTCATATTTGAGATTTAAGTATACAACACATGTACAAAGGGGAACAACTCAAATGATTTAAGTCAACAGTGTTACAATTTAAAATTAAATAATTTTATCTCTTAAAGATAAAATACATTAACTACGGTATTTTTAAAAAAACAATTAACGATATGTACAATTTTGTTGCAAGGGTTCTACGACTGACGCCTTAAAAATGTGTCTCGTATGTTTTCACATGTACCATTATGATCATTTAAAGACATTAATTGCACCTTAAAATTGAAAACAAGGGGGAAATATTCAAGAACTTTCTCTCAAACTTCGTTGCTAGTTGATAAAAAAAACTAACTACATTCATTCAGTAAAAAACATCTACATGATAATTTGCAGTTTGATTTCACGACATGACCAGTTTTGACTTTACTTTGGCTTAAATCACTTACTGGGACAATGGTTAGCAAGCTCTGTAAGCATGCAGAGCTTGCTTGCCCTTAAGGAGCACCTGATCTGACTGTCAATGAGAAATTACTATAAACTAACAATATGATAATCAAACTTTTACAATTCTTTCAGACAACCCGTTTAGAAAGCGACTTTGCTCCCAAAACCTTAGATATACATTATGGCATTAACTTTATGAAAGTATTGCTGCAAAATTCAGTTTCCGCCTTCGTCAATTTTTATATTTTATTTCAGAAGTATTGTTGAATAACTGAAATACCATATGGAGAAATCTTTGCATTTTTGCAAAATGATTAGAGCAAATACACAAGTGAATTTTAAGAGCTATGTCCCTTAACCTAGGTCTACCTCCTTAAATACTATGAATATGCATTTGAAGTAGAATATGCATCTCTCCATATGCTCTTTTAAAAATATTTATTAATAAAAGTTTAATCTGAATATGCACTTCAGTTCGATATTGTTAAATAGGGTTGTAGAAATATTTTTTTTATATTTTCTTCTTTAAGCTTTTATAATATTCACACGAATTATGACAAAACACTAAGAACAACAATAAAAGCGTTGTTCCATTGAGTGTTTGTAGAGGCTTTGTTTCATGTGCATTTACTCTATATCTTTTCATTGTTTATAAAAGATCAAGAAATTTCATATAACTAAATTTGCATGTTAAATCGACGAGGAAGAAGTCGTTACCCAGTACACATTTCCTGTAGAAGATAAAACAGTTTCTTCTATGATGTGACAGCAATAATCTCATCCTTGCACGATTACATAATTGTATCTAACAGCTTCTTCAAACTAATCACTGAATGATAACTTCCATGCTGTTATTTCATTGGCCTTTCGTATGATACGATATTACTTCTCTGTTGTGCTTTCATATTACACATGCGGCTATAATTACTTTGAGGAACTTATTTTGTTATATTCATTTCCGTGTTTATTTCATTATGTTGTCTTCGTCATTTTTGAAGTGTTTATTAGATATGCAAAGAATAAACGAAAAAAGGAACCATACAAAGCAGCAACAATCTTATTTCCATTTTCAATGATAACAGCAGGTATATAAACTTACTATTGATGATCCCCTTTTTAGCTCACCTGGCTATGCCAGGGTGAGCTATTGCCATCACTTGGCGTCCGTCCGTCCGTCGTCCGTCCGTCGTTAGCTCACTTTCAAAAATCTTCTCCTCTGAAACCACAAGGTCAAATGCAACCAAACTTTAACTGAATCATCAATAGGGTATCTAGTTTCAAATTTGTTATTTTGTATGTCTTAGGTTAAACAACATGGCTGCCGTTACTAAAAATAGAACATAAGGGTAAATTACAGTTTTTGGCAAATAACTCAAAATCCGTTACAGATATCAAAAATCTGACAGGAGTATAAATAATCAGCATGATGAGATCTACCCCTCCTGCAATTTTGAAGAAAATCGGATGACCCGTCTAAGAGTTATTGTCCTTTTTCCGTAAAATTTTCAAAATTTGATGTTTTTTATTTTTTTTATTAAAAAAAACTATAACAGATAGAGGTTAAGTTTAAATTGAAAAAATGTTCAGCATGTTAAGATCTACCAACAAGTTTCTTTCAAGTACCTATATATGAGTTTTGGTCCTTTATTGGTCAAATTTTTCGAGATTTTTTACTTTTTGTCCTATATTTCAAAAACGCTTTGAGATAGAGGTCAAGTTTAAATTGCAAAAATGTTCAGCATGTTAAGGACTATATTTTATTGAACACATTCAAGTTTTCCGACCACTTCCAAGATGGCCGCCAGCGGGGAACTTAGTTTACCATTTGACCTAATGGGAAAATTCATACAAAGAACTTCTTTTTGAGAACCACTGAATGAATTTGAACCAAACTGGGCATGAATGATGCTTATGAAGTGCTGACCAATTGTTTTTATTTTGGTGCCGATCCATCATCCAACATGGCCGCCAGCGGGGATCTTAATTTTAACATTGGACCCTATGGAAAAATGCATACAAAGAACTTCTACTTTAGAACCACTGAATAGATTTGAACCAAAGTTGGCATGAATGATGTTTATGAGGTGCTGACCAAGTGTTATTACTTTGGTGCCAATCTGTCATCTTACATGACCGACAGCATTGGACCCTATGGGAAATGCACACAAAGATCTTCTAGAGAACTGCTTAATGGATTTAAATCAAACATGACATGAATGATGCCTGTCAGGTGCTGACCAAGTGTCACCAGCTTTGAACTTAATTTAACAAAAGATCTTCTTCTAGAGAACTGCTTAATAGATTTAATCCAAACTTTGCTTATGAGAAGCTGACCAAGTGTTGTTACTTCAGTTCTGATCCATCATCCAACATGGCTGCCAGCAAAGAATTGGACCCTAAGGGGAAATGCATACAAAGATATCATGGAAAAACCATTGAATGGATTCAATTTATACATTGCATAAATGAAACTTGTGAGATTTTGACCAAGCTTGTTACTTTGGTGCTGATCCGTCTTCCGACATAGCCACCAGTAGCAAAACTAAGTTTAACATTGGACCCAGTAGGAAATGCATAAAAAGATCTTCTCCTCTGAAACTGCTTGAACAATTTCAGTAGAATTTTGATATGATAGTCCTTATGTGACCCTCTTCAAAGTTTTATGTTAAATAGCTGCCAGCAGGGAACGTAGATTAACATAGGCCCCTTAAGTTCGGAAACTGCATTCAAAAATCTTCGCTGAAACTGCTTGAACAATTTTAATTAAATTTTATAAAAAGTTTCTGATTTTTCTGACATACACCACCAAAGATGGACCATCAATTGGGAATTATAGTGCTGCAGGACCCAGGTGAGCGATACGGGCTCTTGAGAGCCTCTTGTTAGATTATGTGGTCCTCATTTATTCACAGGAACTGAAACCGTATAAAGCAAACAATGTTTCTAAATACTGCCCTTTTCTCTATCTAACTATCATCATTGACTATGGTGAAATTAAAATAAAATTTATGATAGAAGGGATGATTTTGATTTCACCACTATTAATTTTGCTTTTTTTGAAGGCGGTGTTCCTCTAAATCCATTTTACGGGGTGTATATATTTGTTGTAGTTATTTTTCCAGTGCTCGAAATAACAGCTTGAACAGATCAGATCAAAATATTCAGTTAGTTCAATGTTAATTGCTTATGGTTGCAGTATAACTTTGGTTCAACCTACAGAAGAAAATTCAATTTAGGGTTAATTGTTAAATTGTGTTCAGTGCTGGTAGCCGTTTGGATAGATTTGGTGGCATCAAGTAATATTTATTAAAAAAGTTCCATGATCATGAAGAGTACAGTAAAGTTCAAGTTCTTACATATATTCGGAGGATTTAACAAAAAAAAAAATCATAAAAAATCATATTGTGTTCGATGCTAGGCGGCCGTGTCAAAATAAATTCAGAGGATTCAACCAAAATGCTTTTTCTTAAAAATTCAAATTGTGTTCGGTACTACATGTAGTAGGTCTTGTCATTTAACAAAATGGAACAACAAAGAACCTTTATAGTTCGTATATCTTTAATTAATTTGGTTTCATTAAATAGAGACGATGATAAAATTGATTAAGGTTTCAATGTTGAACTGTGTTGGTGGCGATATTTTTAACGGGTCGGATACAAATAGATTATCTTCATCCTTCCCACATGAAACTTAAAATGTGTTATTGGGTTTTCATTGTAGAGTGTTACTCAATGTATGTGATATGTAGAGTTAGAGAATGATAAGCCATGCTCTATGAAATATAGTGCGAGGAGCTTTAGCCCCGAGCACTTATTTCATAGAGCATGCCTTATCATTCTCTAACGCATTTTTCACATATTTACATTTCGAGTGGATTAATCAGTGGCTTTACAATTTCTATAATTGGTTCTGTGTTAAGCTACTACATACGAGTAAAAGCCCTTTGGCAATTATCATTTCCTACAATGAAATAAAATGTACTCAGTTTGTAATCACTCTTGTTCCTGTTATACTACATGGACGGTAATTTACCCTGCCATTGAAATATTAGCTAATAGTGATGGATTTAGATCATGTTGACAAGCAACAATCACTTTATTTGTATGTATCTATTTATTACTATTTTTTAATATAATAATCCCCCAAAAAGTCTTCTTTTCTCCCCTCTATTTATCACAGAGCAAACATTTTCTACTTTTTAAATGTACCAAGTGAAAAATTATTTTATTGTTTGAATATTGTTGTCAGATAATACATTCATTTATTGTACTTTTACAAATTTCAGTTTTTTTCACTATATATGGTCTTTTCGTATGGGAGAATATGTATGCACTTTAATAACAAATTGGTTATAGCTGCAGGCAATATAAGGATTATCTGTCTGACACTTTGGCCTGTACGAATGAATGTATTGTCTTACAACAATTATACATGGAAAAAGTAGATAAAGTGTACCCTATGAAAAATAGAGAGATGAAAGGAAGGCTTTTGATTGAAGGAGAGAATGTAAGTATGTGGTAAAATAAGTAGGAGCATGAGTGTCCCGATAAATATATAAATAAAGAGGCAGTGTAAGTATTGTAATTACTGTTCCCATTGAGCAATTTCATGCCCAAGTACATTGGTGTGTAGAATGCAATCAGATATTTATTTATTTCGACTGTCGAAATTACATTTGCCACCTATACCATGTAATAGGGAAAAAGAAACTAGGTAAGTTTTCAAAACAAGGAAATGTACTATAGCTGAACCTGTAATTATAACAACAGCTTATCGAGTTACATAATTAATTTATTTAGGACATGTATTAGATTGTAACTGTCACTGATCAATTAAATGTCATAATATTTTCCGGTGCTGTTCCGACGGACGCAGGGTTTAATTAAATAATTCCCGGTTGGATGAAAAATAACCCTCAATAAGATTTTCCCAGACGGAAATAGCCGCAGAAGATAAGACAATACTAACAGTGTCACGAAAAGTATATATGCAGTTTATTTGCTGTAACAGAAAGCAAGCATTCTTTTCCAATTTTACTTACAACAATTATTGCTCCTGGACATGTGATGATATGATTTATGCACTGAATCTCTTGCTAGACAACATTTATGTTCGTTTTGACACCACTGTTTATCATCAGGTCATTGGAATCCCCATGGGTACTAATTGTGCACCTCTCATTGCATCATAGTATCATCATTGACTCTGGTAAAATAAAAAATAGAATTTAAGATAAAAGGGATGATTTTGATTTTAATAATACTTATTTCCCCTTTCTGGACGGCGACGTTCCCCTAGCTCCATCCTACGGGGTGTATACATCTCAACTTGTATGATTCGCTTGCATTTGTTCTACCCTTGACGATTTTAATGAGCGAAACTTTTTAATTGAGATTCAAATTCAAGACGATGTGAAATTATAGAATATTTTGAGTCTAATTTAAGTCTAACTTTTTCAATGAAATTCAAATTCAAGACAATGTATAAGTATTAACGTTTGAAGATTTTTAGAAAACGTTTGGACCAGATCACCAGTGTACTATGCATACTTTTTGTAGTTTCAGAATAGTGTTATATACATGTATTATACAATGTACTTAGAATGGCAGTTGCTGTTTATTTCAAAGCTTCATGCAATCTTTGCCAGAAATTTTCCTCTGGATTTTGGCTTGAATTGCCATCTACAGTTAAACATGTAACTTGTTGCCAGATCTTTTGCAGCTGAGATGGCATACTACTGAATGGAATGTTTTCAAGTAAAATCAAAATCAACATTTCTCTGTTCTGTTGAAACATATGCAATCTTGCCTGGTCAATTTCAAATTTTCCCCACTGACTGTCCAGAAATGATCTTGTTATTACAAAAATGATCTTCCTACTTTGTACAATACAATCCATGATATTATCGACTATATCTCTCCCAGCTAAGAAGTCCTTCTCATGTAATGCTGTTTTAAATTGTTTGTCTTCTAAGAATCTATAAAGCTTACTGCATACCCAGTCACGATCATTGGTATTATATGCAATGAAAGCATCGTATCTATATTCATTGGAATCTCCTTCAAGTCGTTGGTAATGACGGTATGTCCTATGTATTACTAGGCAGCAGTATTGTAGCGTTGTTCTATATCTATAAGCAATAGTAGAACCAATAAGAATAAGAATCATCAATACAGAAAGAATTACGGAAAATATTGTCCATAACTTTGACTGGCAGTGAATTTGCAAACGCCGAAACCTGCTAAATACGACGGAGGTTGATGTGTAGGTACCATCTACATACAGACAAGGATAGTCTCTGTGAGAATCTAAGATTACACTGGTAACGTTTAACCACTCTATAAAGTGCATTGACTCGCAATTGCACAGAAATGGATTTCCGTCCAATAGAATTGTAACTTTTGAGATGTTGTTCCTTTTATTTGCGATTTCAATTGCTGTAATTTCTTCATTTGTAAGGTACACGATGTTATTGTTCCGGAGATCAATGTATTCAATTCGTTGAAAATTTGCAACATCAACAGGAATATTGGAAAACTGATTGTTGTCTAACATCAAAAATTGTAATGTTACCAGCTGGTCTTTCAAAAACTTGTTATTAAAAGGCTTGTTGAAGAAATTCTGTGACAATTCTAGTCGGTAAAGGGAATGAAGTCCTCGCAAAAACACCCCGTCGTCATCTTTTCGTAGCCCAACACCAAGATCTGCATTTTTCATTACTAAATGATTCAGTTCTCTACACGAATTGATGAGCATGACATTTAGTTTGCTACACTTGAAATTAGATAGATTTAGTACTTTTATATGTTCTAGTCCCGAAACTGTATAATTGCAATCGTGAAACGTTGTGCTTGTTAAGTCCATGTTCTGTAAACTCTTAGCTCCAATTATAATTACGTTGGCTGGAGAAGGCCCGATATTGGCTCTTATAAATGATGCATTTAGGAACTGTACTGAGTTAGGAATTCTCAGGGTAACATTTGTTAAATTTTTATGTTTTTCAACATTAAAATTGTAACTTCCACGAGCATTTGTCACGTCGATACTTTTTAGATTTGTAAAAAGATTAAGATTAAGCCACGCAAGAACACCATGCCAGTCAAAGTTATTATCACCTATGCTGAGATTTTGTAGGCATTCTTTATATTTGTATTTCTGAAGTCCCTCAGCATCTATATACCTCAAACCATTATTAGATAGATCTATGGATGTTATACATATATCTCCTAAATATGACAATAAGTCTGTGGTAAGATAATTTTTACCATACGTAAAGAAATTTGACTTTAGATTCAAATTGTCTAAATGACTGTCCTTTAATACATGTAATGCAGATATTGTATTAGAAAGTCTCATTTGTGTGTTATACTGCAACAACAAATTGGAAAGACCATAGAGCGGCTTAAATGTATCCATTTCAATTGATCTTAATTCACATTGCAACTGCAAAGTCTTCAAAGAAATGTTTGAAAATGAATCAAAAGATGAGTTGAGTAGTTCTTGCAAATTGCAAAGTTGATATCCGCCATGTTCAAAAAACACAAGGCTTTTCAATGCACTAAATACTTTTGCAAATATTCCATTGCTCGGCCCATTATAAGTGTACAGATGTGTTATATTTGCAAGATCACTCCATGACTTCTCAGGATAAGTTGCAAACAAGTCGTGGGAAACAGTGAGAATTCTTAAATTATAAAGCTGTTTGAAAACGTTAGATCCGAATTCTGATATAGGATTTACATATAAATTCAAAAGTAGTAGTGATTTCAACTTTGCAAAAGCGAATTTTTCTATATGCTGTATTCCACATCTGTCCAAGTTGAGTGCCCGTATTTTCGTATATCGAAAAAAATCATAATTTTTGAGAACCTCAAAATGACTACCACTCAGTACAAAATCTGTTGTATTTGTAGGACAGTTTTTCCAAACAAATTCCATTGAACTTACAGTACAGTTACAGCCAACAAAACCACTAGCATAAGATGTAGTACAAGATTCCGATCTTACTTGTAAATAAAAACAGGTGGAATAAAATATCAGGAAAAGCATTATCAACATTCTGGTTACACATCAATGGGAAATAAAATACTGTAAATTATATACATAGGGAATCTTTTAAGTATGGTTCTAAAATCGGATTTCCGTTATAATACACATTGTATAATTGTGTCCATCGTTTTTTTTTTTTTTTTTTTTTTTTTTTTTTTTATAATATCCTCAATTTGAATGTACAAATTATTATTTCGAAAGGTGCTGAAGCTACGTTTACATGATTCGTTAGTCCTTTGCGTTGTTAACTTTTCATAAAAAGTATTTCTCTAAGCCAATAACTAAATTGGAGAGAAATTATTCATTATAGTCCTCATGTAAACCTACCTGATAAGATGTCTATGGTTCAAGCTATTTAAGATGGCAACAAGTGAGGAACATTATACAATGATGAACTTATTGGTAAACGCTTTCAAATTTCTGTAACTTTAAAAACTTACTTTTACCCTCGATAAAATTCATCTTTGGTGGTTCATTTTAAAAATAACCAAATTGGAATGCATACGAAGGGTACTGGAGCTATCAGGAAATTTGATTCAGTCGCCTGTCATCTTAAAAACAGTGCCTGCACTAAAAATGATACTACAAGTATTTCGTTTAAACTCGTTTCACTATGACATCATCTGAATATTTGACGTGTCATTGTTATAAACGAACATGAATTTTTTCAGCTGGATTTCGTGTTTTCAGGGACGGACAGTAACGGTTTTGAATTTACACACTGACAGCAGTATGAAGGTGACGGAACATTCAGAACACGCTAATCTTTCTGCAGCAAATGATGCCATTCTTTGTTTCGATAGGTGTTAAAAATTGTAATTTCTTTGTTTATTTTATTTCTGAAAGCTTTTTACATAAAGAAGAAAAGTGTGAAAACTTAGTTAAAAGTGCAATAAATTTATCTGGAATCGTCGGACACTAATAATTTGTTTATGCAAATGTAGTCCTTTACATCATGCACAGTAATTTAATTTAACCAAACCTTTGTATTATATAGTTTGAAATGTTTACCACCTGTAAAAAATTCGATAAAAAACGAAATAACTCATTCAAGGTAAATCATTTGTCATCAAAATTGCAGGTCACATACGAACATATTTTTTCCTTTTCAAGATTGTGGTCATGGAGTTAGTAGTCTACCTATTTTGGGTTTTATTCGTATGTTTATAATACTATAGGAAAACGGGACAGAGAAAGGGGAGGTTTTTGTATCCATAAATCGGTTTAACCCTACCGCTGGCATTTTCTAGTGCCAGTACCAAGTCCGGCTATCCCGAGTTCATATCGTTGTTTACGTTTGTCTTTTGTATTTTTATTGTGGTGGTTTTGTGCAGTTCCTTGTTACTTTGTGGCATGTGACTATGTTTTTTCGGCCATTATAGGTGTTTCCTGTTATCTTTTTTATTCTATATTTGCTTTTTTTTTATCTTATTCAATCTTTCCCCATTTTAGTGTGATAACCATTATTGAAATTATAAACACTCCCATTTCATCCTTAATACACATCTCTATAAGAAAAGCATGCATTCTGAAACAATAACATGCTTTGGTACTGTGTTAATTTATATCGAAGGACCAAAGAACAAGATTACAAAAATCAAAGTCCAAAGACAAGGCAAAAGGAAGAACACTAGAAGACGGAAGACCAAAAGACACTACATAACCACAAAACGCAAACAATACAAATCCAACAACAAAATTTAAAGCACTAACAGTGTGAACTCTGAAAAAAGTGGCATTAGGTGCTCCGGAATGGTAAGCATTCAAAGTTCTGCAGACGAGTATTCTCTTCAGTACAGATAATAATCAAAGAACTGAGAATGTTAACATTGAAAAAGCTGATAAAGAAATAATAACTGCTCCAAGTGAGCAAAATATATTCTGCGATGCACTCTATGTAATTCATCAGTCCTGTACAGTATTACTTTTTATAATATATTTTTAGAAAATAATTATCAATATACCCGTTTTTAAGGGAAGCAAATTTTAAATAAGGTATTTTTATCAGATAGGAACAAAATGCAAATTTTAACATCACTTTCTAAACTGAATTTCAGGGAAGCATGGAGGGAACATGTGAATATGTTTTTCTTATCTCGTGGCCACGAGATAGCTATGTCGTTCCCACGAGATACTATCTCGTTCACACGAGAAACTATCTCGTTCACACGAGATACTATCTCGTCCACACGACATACTAAGTTGTGGCCACAAGATATATGTCGTGGCCACGAAATAACTATGTCGTGGCCACGAGATAGCTATGTCGTGGCCTCGAGATACTAACTCGTTCCCACGACGTACTATGTCGTGGCCACGAGATACTATCTCTTTCCCATGACATACTAACTCGTTCTCACGACTTACTATGTCATGGCCACGAGATAATATCTCGCTCCTACGACATACTAAGTCGTTGCCACGAGATAGCTATGTCGTGGGAACGAGTTAGTATCTCGTGGCCGCGACTTAGTATGTCATTGGAACGAGATAGTAATTCGTGGCCACGACATAGCTATCTCGTGGCCACCAGTTAGTATGTCGTGGGAACGAGATAGCTATCTCTTGGCAACCACTTAGTATGTCGTGGGAGCAAGATAGTAACTCGTGGCCACGACATAGCTAATTCGTGGCCACGACTTAGTAAGTCGTGGGAACGAGTTAGTATCTCGTGGCAACGACATAGCTTAGTATTTCGAGGCCACGAGTTAGAAAAAAAGTTCACATGTCCCTTCCATGCTTCCGAAGCATTTCATTATGGAGTGAATTAATTCAATTGCTTCAATAATCATGTTTTTTCGTGTAATGTTCTGTGTTGATATCAAATCCTTGCATTGTCTACATTTCAAAACTCATTCACTATTGCCGTGCCTGTAGTTTGTACAGCGATTTTGTCAACATAGCGAAATTACTGTCTCAAAACATTACACATCAAGGATATGTTCAGTCAATGTTACAATTGTCACTACAGAAGTTTTACGGTCGTCACCATGATTTGACAGACCGTTACAATGTTTCTATTTCACAAATTAGAATAGATATCTTTGGGTAGATCCAGAGTTTAATGCCGGACTGACTAACACCGACTGTGACAAAACCGGACTTTTCACACTTGAATGTGACGGGTGCGACGCGTGGAGCAGATCATGCTTACCCTTCCAGAGCACCTGATGATACCTCAGTTTTTGTAGGGGTTCACACTGCTAGTGCATAAGTTATGTGGCGTTCTTGTTCTTTTTTATTTTGTTTTATTTGTTTGCTCTTTGGCATACTGTCTCAATTCGTGTTGGATATGAATTGCCGTAATTTTGGATTTATGATTTTAGAATCCCCCTTTCCTCATTCTTGATTCGGTATTCGTTTGCCGATGTATTGTCCCTGTTTTAACGTTAGCAAAAAAGGAATTAACTATTTCAAAATATAAAACTGAATATGATTAGCTAACTAAATGGGACATTCCTGCTAATGAATATAAAAACTGTCAGTATCGAATTCTAACGTAATTTGTCTGACTGGTAAATACTGTAATTTTCAAAGTAGATTTCACTGTTGACATTCCTGAAATTGGTAACAAATTTCTACGCCTTTGTCCATAATACAAAGTGGAGGATTTTTGGTTCCATGTGTTTGGTTGTAGAAGTTCAACCCGTGGTGACACATGCTAAAAGATCGCAAAAACTAAATATCACAGAGTCAGAAGTGTTATTACATGAATGAGATTGAGATGACAATAAGATCTCGATGACAGTCAAGGCACATGGCCTACAAATCCTACAAGTAAATTTACGTGGACATTAAATTATCAATTAGGAAAAAGATTTGCATTAAAAAGTACTATTTAACCAAAGCAGTTTTATCTACACTGCTGCTAGGCACTCACTTCGCACACACCACTTCCTTTCTGTGTTCCCGTTTATATAAAAATGTTTTATGTACAATGTATCTAGTTCATCTAACCATCGGTTAAAATATTATTTTACCTTCTGATCTACAGCATTTCATTCACAATTCCTACAATTTCCAAGATGTAAATAGGTTATGTAGCACCACACAAATGTCAAGAGTTAAGTTTGTACGGAGGTCTAAAAACTCAGCATTTTACGATATTTTCATGACTGATAATTTGTTATAAGAGCATACAAAAATAAAATAAAAATTTGGGGTGTGTGTCCATAGGAGCCTGAAATCTTTCATGTAAACATCAGCTGTTTTGGCTCAAATGATGGGGGAAATAAGCCAGTTGGAACAAATTTGTTATTTATTTCAGTTACATCAGATAGATTTTTTTTTAATTTGGTCAATTACTAGCTTAGATTCTTGCATCCGAATTGCATTGACAAATTTGGGGTCATCAAATTTATTCCTGGAAAGTTCAATATTCTGCATTGTTACCCAATAAAACGGCATATTTGATCAAATTCAACTATTCAACTATTATAAGACTTTCAAAATCATTTCAAACCACCTGATTGACACGTGATATCCAGTGACCTGGATATTGTAGACAATATCAAACCACGAGAGGTCTTTTCAAAAGGTCCCAAATTCTGTGAATCCCAGCATATATACTGGAAGTACAACAAGACAAAGCTTCTGACAACATATTGTTCGTGCGTAACAAACACTATCTCGACTGTCTGGTTAAAAAGATGGGAAGTGATAATTTATCAGGGAACCCAACTTATACTCCCACTACACTTTCAATGTAGGAGATTATTGAAAATCACACTTCTGTTTTAGCATCCTTTGGCATGATGAAAATGAGTAGCTCCTCCACATCTACTGGGTCCCGAAACTTCATAAGAACCCATACAAACAAAGATTTATTGCTGGGTCTTCCAGATGCACCACTAAGCCACTTTCTAAGCTCCTTACTACTTTGTTGGCCGTAGTCAAATTGGCCTGAAAAGTTATTGTGATAAAGTCGGGATACTCGGACTTGGTACCGGTACTAGTAAGAGCTAGCGGTAGGGTTAAACCGGTTTATGGGTACCCAAACTTCCTCTATCTCATTTCCCTATAGTATAATAAACTTATCAGTTTTTGACATTTTAACAAAATTTTTGTGGAAACGAGGGTAAGAAATGCCCGTACTAATAAGCCGTTTGCGAGTAAAACCATATTTAGATATCAAATGTTCACATCTTTCGTAAAACTCCACGAGCGGCGTCAAACATGTGAATTAAAAAAATCTAAAGATCTCCTTGAGCAGATATTCTCTAGCAATCTCACCCATTGCCATAGCATATAAACTTTTGATTTTTCTACTCTTTATACTACCCTGCCACACAATAAATTGAGGACAGTAATTTCTTATTTGATACATTAATGTTTCTGCACTGAAAATGGATAACGCAGATACACTTATTTAGTTTAAGGGAAAGACAGGACATATTTTGTAAAGAACCACACCGAGTCAAACAAGAAGTACATGAAGAATGACGTAATTAAGATGTTGAAATTTTTGATAGACAATATTTTTGTCGAATGTGAAGGCCGTGTTTTTCAACAGACAATGACATTAACCAATCCGCCACCAAACAGATCTTTCAATGCAATTTGTGCCTCACAGATCATGTGACGGGTGTCGTTAGCGGGGAAGGAAATGCTTACCCTTCCGGAGCACCTGACGTCACTCCCGGTTTTCGGGGGAGTTCACATTATGAGTGCCTTAGTTCTTAATGCCGTCTTTTAATTTTTGTGCATTGTGTTATGATTTGATTTTCTCTTTGTTGCCGTTTTTTACATGTCTTTGGGCTTTTTGTGATGATACCTCCCATTGTTCCTTCGGTATTCTATAGCTACTGCCGCTGTTTCGCCAGCATTCCAATCGTGAATTCCGTGCCATTCAATTCCACAAGTAATGACGACATATTTTCAAATACAATACACTTATACGTTTTGTTTTGATAGGGCTGCAAACTGCTAGTGCTTCAATTTATGGGCTTCTTTTTCATTTTTGTTATCTATGTTAGCTTTGCCATGTTGTATAATAATGATATATCTGAATTTCAGTGTTTTTGATTATTAAATGTATACTTTTCCCTTTCTGCTTTTTTTCTTCGGTGTTCGTTTGTCGACGTGCTGAAAGTGTTTACTTTACCATATTCGTGCTTAATCATTCAGTAAGAATTCACGTGTTTTTTTTTAAAAATATATACATTTTATGTAGTTTTGACAAAAACAAAGCCTTAATTAAGAGAAAAATATTTATTGCAATGATTTTAATTACACAACAATATAAACAAGTTATATAAATATTAGTTACAAAAAAGTCTGCCAGCAGACCATTGTCACAAAACAATATCACATGATTTACAACAATTTGTAATTACACTGTATTTGTTCCATTCATTTTCTTTCAAATAAGCTACTAAAATAGTTATGAATACCCCGACAGTAACGGAGAAAAGGACAGCAGCTGAAAATTAACATAAAGACTCTAATTTCCTTTCGTAGATTAATAACTTCTTACATGAGAGCAGATCAAAGTTCGGAATATGCTTCATGAATTTTAATAAAATGACTAATTTCTTAAACAAGTGAAAGATATACCGATCTTTGATTTTGATCGAATGTAAGTAGCTATTGCTTCCGTAAAATATAATTTTCAATGTCCCGAAACCTTTAATTGAGAAACAAAGCCACCGTTTCTCTAATTTCCTTTCGTAGATTAATGGCTTCTTACATGAGAGCAGATCAAAGTTCGGAATATGCTTCATAAATGTAAGAAATTCCGTCTTTAATAAAATGACTAATTTCTTAAACAAGTGAAATATATACCGATCTTTGATTTTGATCGAATGTAAGTAGCTATTGCTTCCGTAAAATATAATTTTCAATGTCCCGAAACCTTTAATTGAGATACAAAGCCACCGATCCTTTTAACATACTTTCTATTGTGACGTCCTGTTTTGTGACATTTCGTCATTAATACTGTTGTTGATTCATAAGAATACACATATCTGGTTGGCTTGTTACCGAGTTGAAACGAGTGCCTTAACTCGGTCTTCTTAGCTCGGAAATGGCCAGTTACGGAAAAATCTGGAATCCTAGAAACATCTTTTGCAATAAGATATGTTTTTGCCCGTGATAACAACATAGAAATGTGTTTTTTAACAAAAATTTTGGAATACAGATAATTGAATTTATGTACGTCATATTTTATCGGCCACTGTCGCTATTTTAGCTATTTTGAACAAATAAAGGAATAAGGAGTAGATGCACATGGACAAATACATGGTAAGATTAAGATAGTGAAACAACACTTTTTTGTTGTTATTTGTCTTGAAGTCACCATGAGGTCTTGAACAATGAGCAAACACTCATACCTCATAACAAGTTAAAGGTGGCCATAGAACCGGTTTCAGCGGAATTCACAACGCTGCATTGATGTCACGGATGCGGGGTCGTCATAATAATATTGCTTTTGGTCAAAGTTCTCTTACAAATCAGCTACAAGCACTGTCATTCATTGTCCAACAAAAGGACCAAAAAGAAGATACAACATATAAACGACTACATTTTGTATATATTTTTGTATTGTTTAACTCGATACCAGAGTCATTTTAGATTTAGTGGCCAATTCTGATGCAACAGCCTTGTCAATGCTTTTATATTTATCTTAAACTCCGTTCATCTTTTTTTGTCTTCTTTTTCTTATTACAGGTTCATGTTATTGTTTTCGTAGTTTGTATAATTTCATATTGGATGAATTATCACCAGTTATTGTTCTAGCTTGCGTCTCAATCTTTGTTCCATCTAAAGTGGTTCCTTTCGGTTAAAATTTTTAATTTATTCAGTGAGAATGATAAACAACTGCAACAGTTCCAAGAACTTTTAGTTCTGTATTTTTCCAGCTAAAACAAAGGCAAGTTCGGTTCTTACTTACTTAACCAGTTTACCTGTGTTTTTATACTTTCAAGTTTAGAGCAATGTTAATTATATTCTGAGTTACGGCGTCATTAGCAAAACGTAGAAAATATTAATAGAATATTATTTTTACATATTTTCATTAAAAAAATTTAAAGATGACAAACAATTCAACAATTAAAAGAAAAAGATAAAAAATGTATATGCGACAAAATTCCTACAAACACACGGTGAGGTTAACCAAATACAAAAAAACGCTTCATCTTCAAGTCAACACGAGTCCTTCTTTAACTAAAATAAAATACTCATACTTCATGGTAAGTACAAGACTGTCCCTTTACAAATGATAAAGTTTATTTTCCTCGAGTATCCATTTCGTTTGTGTTTTCCTATAGCGTCTTAGGATCATGTTTTGAGTTCAGAGTGAATGAAAGTGAAATAATCTAACACTAATTTAAATCTGTTAAAAGGCATTCTCATTTGTCAAATGTGAAGAATCGACGGAAAGGATTTCAACAAATGAAAATAATGTAATTTTAAATTTACAGTATTCAACGATTCAATTTTCACTATTCAAATCAGGATTTGCTTCAAGATAATTCTATATTATCACAGATGAATACTATCTTCTTATGATCTGAAAGAGGAAATATTTCAATTTAATTTTACACGAGTAACAAGCAAATACCACGATTTGTGACTTTGTCCAGAGGAAGACAGGTTGTTAAAGAAAATGCTAGTGCAGAAAAAAATACATTAAGCTAGCCAAATCCTTTAATTTCATTTATTGCAAATTTATTTCTTACCAAATTTTATTTTTCTGCTATAATGGTTCCTGCATATTACAAAAGTCTTTTCACCCTATTACTAGACATTTAATCCGTCCAAACCTACACATGCAGTCAAACCAGCCTTAGTGACCACCTGTATTACGCGACCTCCTGTCTTATGTGACCAAGATTTCCTTATCCCAATGTAGTGATCTTAATATTGATTTAACCTGTATTAAGTGACCATCTGTCTTATGTGACCCCTTTTCAGAGTTCGCTTGGAAGGTCACATAAGACAGGTTTGATATGGTGTACTTGTATATGAGATAATATCTCATGTGTACACTTTGTTCAATTACTATTATCTAAATTTATATAAATTCTAAAACCTTAGGATTAACTCGCTCCATCGTAGTTTTGTCCTTTGCTATATTTGATATTAATGATTATTCGGATTTAGTTTAGTTTTATGCATTTCAAACACTTTTGAAATTGTGGATTTCCTTTCTTTGGGTTCTAGTGCTGCTGATGAGGAATTATTTTCCGAAATGGCCATACAGCTCATTAAAATTATTGCAGTTGGGGTTAACATATGTGTTATGGTCTCATATTCATTTACTCCAT
>MJUU01015886.1:73909-84608 GCA_002080025.1 Modiolus philippinarum | reverse complement strand
GAATTATTTTCCGAAATGGCCATACAGCTCATTTAAATTATTGCAGTTGGGGTTAACATATGTGTTATGGTCTCATATTCATTTACTCCATGTCCTTTCGTAAAATATTGACTGTATAAGGTAATTATTGTAAAAGTTTTGAAAGTTACTGGTATGAAATGGGTTTTTTCCCCTGAGTTCCTTTTTAAAAATTTTTATAATTGAAAAGTGTAAATAAGCTGGTTAATGAACAAAAGTTCTAGAAATGCATTCCAAACCAATGATTTTGTAACACTTTGCTGGCTTGTTCTTTACATTTTTATATTCGATCTATAACGACTATGCTATTAATTGTGTGTATACAATCAATACCTGGTATAATGTATATGAATTAATTGATTTCTATTATTACCTTTATAAATAACGAGCAATTTCATTGATTAGCTTTAACGTGAAGAGTTTCCAATTAAACTTTGTTATTAATAATTAATAAACAATCTGCCAACTGTATACGTAATTTTACATACTGCAGAATTTAAACTTTCTCATATATAATTTGTACTTACAGTTATTTCTTGGTATCTACTTTATTTTTTCGAACATCCATAAACATAACAAACTCTACGATTATCAACACAAGCTACAAAAACAATAAGTAATTTTGTCCAACATGTGTGAAATATATAATTTTAAGCAAAATAAAACTAGTTGATTTCAGTTATATAAGAAAACAAAACAAGTTACATTTTATGTATAGAATAACAAAATACTGATCTCACTGTAAATTAAGTTTTTAAGGTAGACCTGGGGTAGGAGGAGACAACTCTGTTTTTCACTTTTTAATTACTTACACAAACAAATAGAATCATTACAATAGGTATTATCAAAATTTTAAAATTGTAAAATGTTTCTACACAGCAAATTAATTTCAATTTTGTCATGAAAACTAATTCCTAACATCCAGTTATTAAAAAATGAGTGCATTTTACTCTTCATTTTTGCAATGCTTTCCAAAGATAAAGAAAATATGTAAAAGTCAGATTTCTTTCAAGGGAGGTAATTTTTAGGACGGATTCAGCAATTTTAATTGATTTTTACCACCTTTATTTTAAATTAAGAAAAAAAGAGACGGTAGAATTTTCTAAAATTTTATTATATCTTACATATACCAGTTTTCTTTCTATTCTCAGTTTTTGGTGAAAATTAAACGACAGAATTTTTTACAGGAAGTGTTTAATAGTGATCAAAATAGAGTAAAAAATTGAGCCTATTCTATTAAGAACACCAATATATTTAGGTTCAAATTAGTTAATTTTACTATCATTATTCATGCTTACTTTCACACATGTCTAAACCACAGAATTTTGCATTTGTAATAATTTTAAATCAAATGTAAATTTAATTAGAACCAATTTTATACACTACCATCAAGTCCTGAACGGACCAAATAATATGAGGAAACAGGGTATCTTTGA
This sequence comes from Modiolus philippinarum, assembly GCA_002080025.1. Lineage (NCBI taxonomy): Eukaryota > Metazoa > Mollusca > Bivalvia > Mytilida > Modiolidae > Modiolus > Modiolus philippinarum. Next base: position 83,154 of record MJUU01015886.1, on the reverse strand, counting down.
TCACCACTAGACATAAAACGGGACGGTAAAAATTGCTGAAAATTGCTGAAAAGTGACATGAACATGTGTAGTTTTAATACTGAAAATATTTAGAAAATTAAACGAGAGGAAAATTTTAGGCTTCCCCAGGTCTACCCCCTTAAATATGGCCATTTCGCTAACTTATGTCTCTTCGGTGCAGATAAAATTTAAATATTCAGAAAACCATAAAGCTCAAAAATGTTTACTAGCTGCAGTGTGGAGTTTGTAAAACGTGTTTGAGATGTATGCTCTTTATTTTTCTTAGATATGGTTTACTTGTGCATGAGATTATATCTCATGTGTACAATTTCTTTATAACTATTATCTAGTTCATCGTAGTTTTGTCCTTAGCTATATATTTGAGATTACTGATTATTCGGATTTCGTTTGGTTTTTAAGCTTTATAAGCATTTTTTGAAAATCGTGCATTTCCTATGTTAGGGTTCTAGTGCTGCTGATAAGGAATTAATATCCGAAATGGCAATACATCTCATCAAAATTAATTGCAGTTGGAATTAACATATGTGTCATGGTCTCAGGTTCATTTTTGCTCAATATCTTTTCGCAAAATGTTTATTTTCTTTGCGAACGAAGATGCAATAAAATCTTGCAATTTATTTGTCACCATTATTTGAAATCGGAATAGCAACTTCGGTATTATGTTATTGATTTTGGATTTGGATTTGAACATTTAGCTACTATTTGATAATGTATATAAAATGTACTAGTTAATGATGAAATCTTTTTTCAAAGTGTCCTATGCTTAAATAAGCTCTACTATGATGAAAAGGTTTTTTCAACAGATTCAATCGAAATACTGTAATTATACTTATATTCGCGGGTACTTATTTTCGCGAATATTCCTTTCTAGCCAGGTTCGCGTGTATTTAGTTTCACGGAAGTGAGTGCTTTCCTTATAACTTTAATGTTAAGTTACTACATTCGCGGGTACTTATTTTCGCGGAAAGTTGCCGACCGCGAAATTCGTGAAAATAAGTACACCGCGAAAATAAGTACAATTACAGTAAGTTATCTCTATAAACTGCTTTCACAACATCGTAACAGTTTTGTTCTATTTGCTCCATGTATATCCATGTTGTGCAGAGACGACTTTATTTGTGGAAGGATCAGATAAAAATGAGCACTTGTACAAAGCCATCTATACATCACTAGCATTTTTACTACATTCACGTAAACTGTTTAAGAAAAGATTATCAAATTTATTTTCTTAAAAACATGCAATATAACACTACGTTCTACACAAGCCGCCATGTTTGTTTATGCATCTGTACAAAAATGCCTCCCATAAAAAGTTTGATTATTTTGCTTCAGTCAATAGATAACTAAAATTCCCATATAGTCCAATGTCAAACTATGCTCAGCAGGTGCTGCCATATTTGTTGACGGAAATAAAATTATCAAATGCTCTTGAAGGCCTGTAATACATTGTTACCGTAGTTGATTTCAGAAGTTTCATATGGTATTATTTAAATTTGTAAATTATAGACGCCCGTTATCGGAACTGAAAGAAATTATCGTAATTTGAGAAAAACCTTACATCAATTATTTGTTTAAAGAATCTAACAATATCTCGATATTTCAGATGAGATGGTGAAAGTTTTAAACTAACGGATGATGGACGCAAAGTGATTACAATAGCCCAAATGATATTTTTGCTGTCCTTCGTTATTTTCTTTTTTTATCTATACCACTTTATAACCCCATAACATTATTAACATTTACCTGTAATGCTGCACCAAGTGCTAAAACAGTTGCTGTTATTGCAGCATTTCCCAATACTTGATCCCATAACTTATCAAAACATCCCTGAAACATAACAATACACCATATCATAAACAAATGAAAACATGTGGAGTAAAAATATATGAAACAAAGTCTCTACAAATAAATGGTAGAACCAAGTAATACAACAACGCTTTTATTGCTCTTCCTCATCTTGAAGTCGCCATCAGACCTTCAACAATCAGCTTTGTCATACCTAACAAAAAGTCCAAGACGGCCCCGAGCACTGGTTTGAGTGGAATTCATTACTGGATGTCGTACGACGCGAAATTCATGTATTTACTGGTCATTCTATCTTTTTTCCTATTTAAGTAACAAACGGAAAAGAATGAACAATGTTATCGAGTTAAACAAATAAACCAAGTAAGACATGTTTTGAAATCATGAGATGCAATTTTTCCAGATATCAAGAGTAACTGTGTTTTTACACAAAATTACAACCTTCTGTGCTACATGTACAACATGTTCGCTAAGAGGTGTTACGCAAACAACCAAAACTAATATAAAAATTGTTTGGCAAACGAGAAGTAAAAAGTATATATTGTATGATGTTTTTGATTATCGTTGCTGGTATGGAAGTATATCCTGCTTCTAGTAAATTTCTAAGACGTCGATTGGTCAAAAGACGTCACGTGCCGACTGTGTATATTCCATATCTGGTGACTGATTAATATACCATCAGTGACCGCCATAACGCGGCGTCACTGTACGTTTTTAAACATGCACTGGACTCTCGGCAGGATATAAACATTACACAGTATGTAAGTGACCTAATATGGTATATGCATGGTCAGTAAATTGAATATTGGGCTCGAGCTACGCTCTCGCCCAATATGAAATTTACTGACCGTGTATATACCATATAAGTCCCTTACAGACTGTGTAATCTATGATATATTCTTTTTATAGTACTATAATAAGTTTCAAGTTGAAGAGTGTTCTTTATATAGGAGAAATCTGTTAGGCAGCAAATTTCCAATGAAACAATTTACAGATTAGATATAAGTAACATTTCGTTTTTCTGTTTATATATTTCTGTTTTTGATTGTACTATCGCTGTACTTTATTTCTTTCTCAATCATAGAGGTCAATGTAAACAACTTGGTAAACGTATGATTTATTTACACCATATATATTTAGTAGGTTCGGGTGTCTACAACTGCGCATCCATCTCGCGCATCTGATGAAAATTTAAATTTACCATTGAAATGTTGTTAAAACTATTTTGAATAGTTCATTGATAATACATAAAATGAAATAAGCAACATTTATTTTGCTAACTTACAAAATAGGTCACTTCTAAAAAAAATCTCAATTTAACGGGAAATTATTCTAAAGAAATAATAAGGGAATATCACATGTCGATGCACTTTCTTATCAGAAATATGGTCGATGACCCCTATTCTTAATTTCATATTTCCAAAGAGAATTCTTAAATATACTTTGCATTCCACTTTTACCAAAATCTATCGTTTTATTCGTATAAAAAATCTTAAAATTGTATTTCCTGCCTAGATTAAAAAAGTCAAAATCTTGCTTTTTTGGAAGCGTCTCAGGGATCAAAATCTTGCTTTTTTGGGAGCGTCTCAGGGAAAACTAGTTCGGTGACCAATTGATCTTTTTATTGAAAAAAAAACTTTCAATCACAGAAAAAATGAGAAAATCTATCGTTTTGTTTTTAGTCTCCCCGAACTACCTGAAGTGTTTCTTTTTGTATGTATTATATGACACTGAAATACACGTTTTATGTGTCAGGGAAAACTAGTTCGGTGACCAATTGATCTGTTTATTAAAAAAATAAACTTTCAATCACAGAAAAAATGAGAAAATCTATCGTTTTGTTTTTAGTCTCCCCGAACTACCTGAAGTGTTTCTTTTTGTATGTATTATATGACACTGAAATACACGTTTTATGTGTCAGCTATATCATTTTTACATTTGCTTAAACTTTGGTCTCAATTTCCTCATAAATTGCAATTATCTTTTCTGCTTTAGATGTAGAAACGTGATAACTTTAAGTACACAAACAGAACAACAAAACATTTAAGTCCATCATTTACATTTGATTTGAACTACACTGAAGAGACATTTGTTGTCCATATGCGCATATACAGAATCGAAGTTAACAGCAGCTTCTGTATTTTGTTACCGAATCTTCACTGATGAGATATAAGTTGTCGAAATGCGCATACACAGAAAATAAATTGACGGTAACCTCGGTATTTTGTTATTTACACAACATCGTTGTGACATCAAGATGAACAACATTGTTAAAATGCATATTTTGTTCTGTATCTGTGTTTTGTGAACATTTTTTCTTCATGCCTCAAATATTACAAGAGAGCAAGTAATAAACTAACGAACAAAGCTTAATATTAATAAGCAGCAATAAGAACATACAAAAGGCTATGAATAATGCTCTTCAAGGCATAATACTCAGTCAGCTGGTATTATATCATGTAATTGATCTTCACAACATCTACAATATCATTTTTGTTAATTAAGAATTAACAATTCTTATTGTCCAAATTACGTCTTCATTAACTTACTGTATTTAAATGATTATTTGCAGTCGTTGGTGTAGAGGCACAACTGAAGTCTGATGAAGACGGTAGTGTTTTGCAGCAGCTCAGTGGAGTCTGTAAAGAATATCCTGCATAATTTGTCGGCCAATTCGTAGCGCCAGTGAAATCCTGATAACTATCAACACCACAACATCCAGCCTATTTAATTCAAGGAAATAACATTGAAGCAGTTAATACTATATTTTGGTACTCTTGCGTTAATCATCATAGGTTAAACTCTACTTTATATCCAATGAGCTGCATGAATTTAGGTATTCAAGGTGATAAACCACAATACTACTTTGAATATCAATAATAATACGTATTTAAACAAATCCATACTACTTTTAATTTGCATATAGATCTTTATATTGACTACAATTTAATATGGACATTTTTTCCAGGAAATGAACTTTCTGAATTTTTGTATAAAGTTTTATTATATGAGTAGTGTCAGTAGTTCTCATTTATTTTCTATAAATTTGTTTAAAAATTCTTTTGATACACATTTTTTTTACCTAGTGAACAAACATCATGAAGTTGAAGCAAACGTACAATTTTGATTATTAAGGTAGTTCCCACTTTTGTTCTCTGTCAGTTTTTAAACATTTTTGAGTTTATGGTCTTCCAAACGTTTAGATTTTATCTGCACTGAAGAGACATAATTTGTCGAAATGCGCATATGCAGAAAGTAAATTCACAGTGACTTCGGTATTTAGTTATTTGAATGAAATTAATGACAATTTCATAAAAGTTTTCTGAATGAAAGATTAACAATTTACTTGTTCGTGCGCTGGATTTTGAGATACATGCAATTAAAAATTTGGCGGGAAATGTCGATTTTATGGGGTTTTCATAGACTTTGTAGAGAAATTTGCAAGTCTTGAAAATCGAAAGAAGTTATGTTAATTTCTTGAATTTTTTATCTGAATTCATTTACCACTATGTTAACATTCAGAACTCCATACAAATGGTTCAGCTTAATCTTAAAATGGGTATCATAAACTAATGTTTTCCTAAAAATTTCATCAAAAGTCCCATAAATCATAATCTAAATTAATGACAATTATTGTTCGTCTTTGTGTGTGTGTGTCTTCATTTTTCTTTTCTGTGCAGTACTCGTGTTGTGTCTCTGTTTCCTTTTTGTTTCCGATGTTGCCATTGTCCTTGGATTATTCGTTTTGGATTGACGGTTCGGTTCTCACTTACTTAAGTAGTACGATAAATTTCTAAAAGCTTATTCAGAATTATTTCAGTACTATAGGAATAGCGAATGATTACTGGATATCCTATTGAAACGCATGTTTTGCTATGGGAAACAACTCATTTGTAGCGATTAAAAAATTAGTAAAAAACCATCATATAATTCAAGAATGATAAATTTCTAAAATTTTCGTCATATTCATTTAGCTATAAAGGAGGGTTTCGGATATAAATGGAAAGGGTGCGCAATGTTATCCTAAAACGATTTTTTGAAAGTTATTCAGCTGTAAAGGATGAGTTTCGGACACAAATGGAACGGGAACAAAGACAGGTGGACACAACAACCATTATTTACTTCAAAATGTCATACATCTTTCGACTTGTTTTGGATTTTCGTCTCCCAAATGTTTGATTTTACCTGCACTGAAGAAATAAAATTTAGAATTGACCATCTGCATAAACTTTATTTATAGTCACTCCAGTAATTACCTACCTGTTGATGAACAAAGTTAAACCCAAGTGATACAACTGTTGTTCCATTTAATCCTTGGAAATCTGACTGTATGGACGATTTTAAGTTATCTTTTATTTTGTCTGAAATCTGAATGTTTAATAATATAACGGTTAAATGAATAACAAAAATTTGACGTTTGAAAGACGGACTAAATGCAGTCTAATGTTTCATATTTCATTGTTTACAGTCAGTTCGGTATTTAGTTAATGATTACAATAAAATTACCTTTCAAAACATTTTTTAAAAACATTTTTGTATAGATATGGTATATAACTGGTTTCATGAACGATTTTATGTGTGTGAAATGAGTTGCTTTTGTTCAAAGGTTAACTGAATTTGTCGAATTGATCTAAAACATTATTTCCTGAGACTGCAATGCATGATTCCATGTGGTGGATCTGTTGCTGCCCTTGTACACTACCAAATACAAATTGTGTAAAATGTGAATTCATTTACAGTAACTTCTACTTCATCAATCATTGTAGGTCATGAAACCTACAAATAGTTTGGAATCTCTATTTAATGTAGAAAAACCAAGTATATGGTTAAATAACACCATTGTTAAACAAAGTTACAACAAAAAATCATTCGAGAACATGTGTATAACAGCATGACGATTAGCATGCATATTACAAGGTTTCAGGGAGATATACTGCCCATATCCATAATCTCCGAAAAAAATATTATTTCATTCACCATTTCATGTTTTCGGAAAAAAATGTTGTAATTTTGATGTATGCCATCTATGAATTCGGCGAGTGAACAAAAAAAAAGACAAAAGCAAATAAAAAAGACAAAAAAACAAAAAAAAAAAAAAAAAAAAAAAAAAAAAAAAAAAAAAACAAACAAAAAAAACAAGAAAAACGAACATTCCTCGAAGAACTCAAGTTTTGCAGTTTAGGCATCTTACAGGTTTTTATATATACAGCTTCCCACCAATGCTAGTAGTTTTTTTTAAGATCAGTGGATGAAATTGTTTCTAACAATACTCTTGGCATCGTTTTTCAACTTAATTTTATTGTTTTTTGACGTACAGATCTTTATATACAGAAAGTATCCAGCAATATAAATTTGTTTTCATTTACTTACAAATTTTGAAATAAATGATAATGACAATACCTACCAATTCTTGTTTAGCATAAAAGATTATGATAAATATGATCTGTCCAGCAAGTACCAAAGATAACATAATAACATATCCAAGTAGCATACATTTCACTTTACAACAAGCACCACCTAATCCGAAGATGGTCAAAATTAATAGAAATAATCCTGTAAGGATAAACGCCAGAGGAATATTTCCAACCAAGTCGGATAAACTGAAGTCTAAATTGACATTGTCGTATCCAGCATCTTTTAATGATTTCTCCAAGCTGTCTATAACGGATTGATAATAGCTGCTTAATAGGCTTTCACCAAATTTTACTATCATTCCAACTGCAAACAGTATCAATCCAATTATCTGAAATATAAAACGAATTTCACATTTCAGTGACACGAAAATGTATAACATAGTTTGGTATTACAATTACTACGCGAAAAAAAAAAACAAAAACAAAACACAAGCCACCATCGAGCTGTTCTGAAAATGAAAATCGAAAACAACTTTAAGAAATGTTTTAGAATTATTGTTTATCTAATTTTGTATATTGTACTTGTTTCTATTGGCAGGTATATTGACGATATCATTTTTCTTGACGGCGACGTACCTCTAGCTCAATCCTACGGGGTGTGTATTTCTCAACTGGCACGATTCACACTCGTTTGTTCTACTCTTGACAATTTAAATGAATCATGCTATCACAGCCAAAATTTTACAACAGGGTTACAAATTTTGTAATTGAATTGAATTGTTTTATACACCTTATATGGCAAACTGTTTGTATATTTTATATGTAATTTTATGATTTATGCTTGTATTTGAGGACCCCCAGGAAGATTAGTTTCGGCTAATGGGGTTATCCTCTTGACATTAAGATTATTTATTTATTTATTTTATTTCATTTTATTATTTTATTTAAGTTGCTGAATACATTTAAAAAGCTTCATAATAGATATGAACAGTTGATATCTAAATAGGGTCTGTAAGTCTCGTATTGTGACACCGAGAAATCACGATAAAATTGCAATTTGAAAACGTTTCCCGCTAAAATATGTCGTTACATGATTATGACGTTCCTATTTTATGTGTGAAACGTCATGTTTTTGCTTAAGGTGGGACGTTACCAAATGACGTCCCGTCAAGAGTTATCGGTCCTTCATATATACGTATTCTCTAGACATCCAGAATTTCCCCTTAAATTATTCCTTTACAAGGTATTGTAAATAGACAGATTAAAAGTGATAACCTCGGAACTAATGACAAAATATAATGTACATTTTATCAATATATAATTGATGTGTAGAAAATAATATTCGGGTCTAAAATAATTAGAATTTGCGGTCAACGGAGAATGCGTCTTTTGAGCACAATGAAAAGGTAAATAGAAAAAAAACAGGGAAAAAACATATTTCCCGTGGGAAGATTTGCATGATATAGATACTTCGAGATGGAACAGTCATTTCAAAAATACGCAAGGAATTTGACCCAAAAAAAAAGAGCGGCAGATTTTTCTACCGCAAAAGAGCGGGAAAAAGGTCTGTCCGTCGTAACTTATTTTATAACCATTCTTCAAAAAGGTACAAAGCGGTTATTAGAGGCATATTTTCGGAGTTAATTGCAAACTAAAAACGTGAAATGTGGTCAATGATATTCATTCGTTACATTTGAACTGTGTAATAATGGTTAAAAAACAAAATGTATTTTTTTTAAAAAGAAATAGTTTAAGACAGTGCTCACAACAAACACGGTGTACTGTAAACTTGTTTACATTTAGTTTTGTGTATTCGACACTGGTTTGACATGTAATTTGTTTTCACTTTAAATCAAGTTTAATCGCCTACACCATCTGTAATCTAAAAGTAATGTCTTTTTGTAATACTTAACATAAATACGATTTTGATTTTTAATTTCTGTCCATTATTTAAATGAAAGTGGCGGTATTTCGGCAAAATTGCTCTCAGATTTTAATTCGCCGGTCTTTAGATTTTTTCCTTTGATTATCCTTAAAAATTACAAATTGTTATGCTCCTATCGGCCC
>MJUU01015886.1:25260-36234 GCA_002080025.1 Modiolus philippinarum | reverse complement strand
ACGACGGACGGACGGACGGACGGACGACGGACGCCAAGTGATGACAATAGCTCACCCTGGCATAGCCAGGTGAGCTAATAAAATATATGGCTACTGTTAATTATTACTCACAAGGTTCCGATTAGGAAAATTCTTCCTAGTACACATGGATGAAATGCCATTTTTCGCCATTAGTTGGTCTGTGACGTTGCAAAAAATGGTGTAAAACTATCGTGGCCTTATCGAAAATATCATCATTTTGTACGACGTATATATTACAATGTATATTTACCACGTGTTTGGATACAAAACGATTGAAGGCCGTCATAATAGAATAAGCCAAGAGGAGATGATATATCCAACTAACCCAACGAGGCGATGTTACACTTTCAATTATATTTTACCTGCGTCACCAACAGTGACTGCAGGTCTAGGAGCCGCTCGACTCCGTCCGTCCGTCTGTCCGTCCGTCACGCTTTGGGGGTATCAAGTTTGTGTAATCTGAAACTCAGACACCTTTAACCCGATACAGTTGGTCTGGACACAGTGAAAAACCCTTTTGGGGAGATTTGAATTAAAATTGTCGAATTTATCTATTGTTGAACTTAGTCATATTTTCATCAAATCTTAACATTACGGTACTGAGTTTTATGTAATCTGAAATTCATACACCTTATACCTGGTGCTTTTGAAACTTTGCACAGTTGTTTTGGACACATAGAAGATGTGCACTTTCCCTTTTGGTGAGATTTGAAACAAAATTGTCGAATTCATCCATTGTTGAACTTAGTCAGTTTTTCATCAAATTTTAACATTACAGTACCGAGTTTGTGTAATCTGAAACTCATACACCTTACATCTGATGCTTTTGAAACTTTGCACAGTTGTTTTGCGCACATTGGAGATGTGCACCTCCCTCTTGGGCAGATTTGAATAAAAAATTGTCGAATTTATCTATTGTTGAACTTTTTTCAGCATATCTTAACATTACAGTGCCTGGTTTGTGTAATCTGAAACATTCACATCTCTGACTAAATACCTCTGAAAGTTTGGACTGTTGTTTGAACACATTGATGATGTAAACCTCCCTTTTAGGCCAGTTTTGATTTAAAAATGTCCAACTTGGTTCTTTATTTCATCATATTCATCATGGTACTTGGTTTTTGTCCAGAGACTTTGCAGAGTTTTGAACGCACTGATCATGGGCAGCTATTCTTGAAAGTTTGCATTGCTTTCACATATTTTCTCATAAAGATTCAAAGTATGCGTTTATTTGAAACTCAGGTATGGTTTTCACCTTTGCTGAAGTGATATAGACTATTTTCATTTTATGCTTTGTTCAACTTTGTACATTTAGTTTTTTTTGTTTTTTTTGTCTATTCTCCTTGTTTTTTTGTCTATTACAGTTATAGAGTTGAGCTTAATATAATCTCATTTTTTACTTTCATTTTCATTTTTTACTTTCATTTTCATTTGTTGATAATAAGGTAAATAAATACTTGTTTGAATTGGCAAACCTATACATGACAATCTGTTGTGTGAAAAAAAAGACTTTCTCAGTTGAACAAGAATGACGGTGATGCAGGTCCAGACATGTTATTGGTCTTATTATATATAATAGCTGAGGATTTTATTAATCTCGTAACTTAATAATTAATACTAAGATAACTTAAAGTTCCACCTAAAGATATCATCTTACCCAACATGTACTAGGTTCCGAGGCTTCACAAAAATCCCTTTTTAACATCATTTTATTTCTGTATCTAGCAAGTGTTCTACTACTAATTTATCCATCCATTTAACTAGTTCACTTACTTGCATAAAGGAGTTGGTTATTAAATTCTGTGAGAAAATTTATCAAAGCTCTGGTGTAAATTACTTTTGGAGTGTAAAAATTTCTATTGAAATTTAAGATAAACTACAATCAATTCAAAGACCAGTCTCATCTATCGACATTTATGATTTTTCTACACTTTATACTACCCTTCTACATGATTTGATGAAATCCAAAGTGGGGCAACTTATTAAATGGTCTTTTAAATTTTCTGGTCTACAGTTCATTTGCTCTAACAAAAAGCAAGGATTCTTCTCGTATATTACCTACAATTATCATTGTTCCTGGACATGTGATGATATAATTAATGCACTCAATCTTTTGCTGGACAATATTATTTTTTCGCTTTGGGAACACTGTATTTCAACAGGTCATAGGTATTCCCATGGGTACAAATTGTGCACCTCTAATTGCAGATCTTTTTCTTTTCTGTTACGAACGAGACTTCATGAAAAAACTTCAAACGGAACAATAACAAACAGTGATAAACGTATTTCTATTTTAAATGATAACAGCACGTTTATTGACGATATCCTTACTATCGATAATCCCCAGTTTTTAGATTATGTGGACATTATTTACCCGCAACAACTAAAATTAAATAAAGCTAACAATGATTCCAAATACTGTCTTTTTCGGGATCTAACTATCATTATTGACTCCGGTAAAACAAAAACTTAAATATATGATAAACGGATGATTTTGATTTCACCATCACTAATTTCCCTTTTCTTGACGGCGACATCCTACGGGGTGTATATTTCTCAACTCGTAGGATTCGCACGAGTTTGTTCTACTCTTGACGATTTTAATAAACGTAACCTTACTATTACAACAGGGTTACAGATTTTATAAGTTGTTGAATACATTTAAGAAGTTTATAATAGATATGAACATTTGATATCTAAATATGGCGTTACTCGTAAACAGCTTATTACTAAGGGCATTTCGAATCCTCGTTTTTACGGAAATGTTGTTAAAAATTGTCAGAAATTGATTAAAAGTCCAGAAAAGCTGGGACGTAACTTACATTCTTTATGTTAAAGGGGATATCGACAAGATATTCTGCTTGCATCCGTTAAATTAGCTTTGAGACCTAATGACCTGAAAATTTTGCACACAAACTAGTCTCTCACTGATACTGCCGATGTCTACTGAAATTTATGATAATTCTTGACCAAACCCTTCGAGAAGTTTTGAGTTTGATTTTTTTCCGTAGTGCGACAGTGTTCTACAAGCAGAGTAGGCTCCTTGAGCTAGCCGGCAGTTTAGCGGCGAGCACCCCTTTACCCATCTTTATCAATTACGTATAATTTTTTTTCTTTCAAGATTGTGGTCATCGAGTTAGTAGTCTACCTGTATTGGGTGTTATTCGTATGTTTATTATACTATAGGGAAACGGGACAGAGAGAGGGGAAGTTTGGGTACCCATAAACCGGTTTAACCCTAACGCTGGCTTTTGCCAGTGCCGGTACCAAGTCCGGCTGTCCGGAGTTCATATCGTTGTCTACGTTCGTCTTTTGTCTTATTTGTGTTTTTCATGTTTAGTTCAATGGCAGATTGTGGCATGTAATTAAAATTTGCAGCAATTGTAGGTGTTTCCTGTTATCCATTTTTTACATTTAGTAGTTTCTCATAATGTACGACTATCTGATGTTTATCATGTTTTTTGAATATATTGCTGTAATTGAGGATAAACAAAAAACAAGAAAAACAAATCAAAATCAAACAAAACAAAGCAAAAATCCTTCAAAACTTTTAGACAAAGAATTTGAGAATGTCTTAATGTGCTACTGTATAAACATGTCACATTAATTCATTTTGTATATCTACCTTTTCTTTATATTTCACAATTAATTCGTTACTGTAGAGCGTGCAGTACATAGAGTGACTTTGTGGAAAGAGCAAAAAGACTGTCACAAAAACTGCTGAGTCAGGGATATGTTCAGTCGTTGTTACTTTCGTCCCTTCAGAAATTCTATGGCCGTCACCACGACATCATAGATAGATATGAAATGTCAGTGTCACAAATGAAAACTGACATTTTCAGCTAGATTCGTGTCATCCCAGATTTGATAATACCAGTTTTGAATTTACCCTGGATTGACTCACTGACAGTGTGACGGGTGCTGTATACAGAGCAAGACATGCTTACCCTTCCGGACCACCTGGAAGTTATGATGGGAGTTCACGCTGTCAGTGCTTTAGTTTTTTGTGTTGTCTTGTTAAATTTTGGTTTTGTCTTAGTCGGTAATGTTTATGGTACCGATTTGTCCTTGTCCATTTTTGAATACTAAAAGTGTAAAAGCTTTTCAAAATTTCACCTTGGTACTGTTAAAGGGTTAGAGAAGTTACGCGTACCATGGTTCTCAATTGGTTTTGTCTCAGGGTTAGAAAATGACAATAACCAATCATAACCTAACAGATCTTTCAAAACATATGCCTCACTGATCGTGTGACGGGTGCTGTATACAGGGCAGGACATGCTTACCCTTCCGGAGCACCTGATGTCACACTTGTCTTTTGAGAGTTCACACTGTTAGTGCTTTATTTTTTTGTGTTGTATATGTAATGTTCGTGTGTTTTGTGGGCATATGGTTATTTTTTTGTGTTGTATTTGTAATGTTCGTGTGTTTTGTGGGCATATGGTGTTCTTGCTTTTGCCTTGTCTCTGGACTTTGATTTGCGTAATCTTGTGCTTTGTTCCTTCGGTGTTCTACTGCCGTTGTTTTCTATGTATTTTACTCCAATATATTATATGATGAAAATTTGACCAAAGTTGAAGACACAAACAATCTAGTTGGAAGCTGCTACTATACTTATTAATAGTCAGGACTATATAAATTCAAGAATAGACGGAATGTGAAACCTTTAGTATAGACATTAAGTATTATTTAAAAAACATTTCTGAAATCCAATATTGTCCTCCATAATTTTTACAATAGAAATTAATGAATAAAAAATAGGTGGTATTTTTTCATATAACTAGTCTTTTAGAGTTTCAGTTGATTGCCAATTCTTAATAAAAAATTTTGTAATCCAATTAATGAAAATGAATGCAAAATTATACAGGATTTATGATAGCTATATACATGTACCATTCACAAACTGGTGGTCTTTTGAGAATTTCAGGAAATTCAACAAAGCACACTGAAATAATTTTTTGTAAATCAAATGAGTGAAAATGTTTTATTACAACTGCTACATTTAAAACACTCCATACATCTGTTCAATATGCATTAAAAATCGATTAATTTGACTTAATAACAATGTTTTTTCTAAATGGAAAGGTTTAGATTTGTCGTGCAACGCATGGATTCATGCAAGACACTATGACACTAACTTTTTGGCGATTTCAGCACACAACCAGTTTTACGATAAATACCATTTATGAACCACTACTTTCCCAATTTTTTTAAGCTACTAATTTGTAGAAAACAATTTTTCTAGTCAGGTAAAAAATTCTTATGTATTTAGATCTCATTTATATCAGTCAGTGATCTGTTTCCTTTACTATGATAAAATAAATATTTCGATTTTTCTATTGAGAATTTTTATTCCATCGGATGGTTACATCCTCTGTACCTGCATATTGTGTATATTTTTTCAGTTAATAAGATATGTTTCAACCATTATCTTTCATGACTCCCTTCAAAACTGTGTATAAAAAAAATCAGAAAATTAGTCCATCAGAAACCATGAAGAATTGACACACCGTTAGTGTTGTTGGTTATATAAACCTGCAACCGCCCCATTTAAACACTAGATCTGAAATTAAGGAGATTCACTACTCCATTTGAAAATAAATATGATTTCAAATAAATGTGATTTTTTGTTAGAAAATTAAATAAGAAGTAATTTAAGTGAAAGAAATTGATAGGTTGATGATCTTGTTTTTGAGATACAAGTGATTGAAAATGACGGGAATCTGAACTCCTCGGATTTCTCAAAAGATTAACATTAGCAAGGTTTGACCATGAATGAATGTGACAGAATAAATAAAATTTAATGAAATTATTACAGAATGCTTATGAAAATGTATAAAATTAAATTATGGGAAAAAATCAGGGGGTCAATGGGCACAAAATTATAATGCTTTTAAATGGATAAAACCAGAGAATTCCGAAAATCTGACAAAAATCCCAAAACATGAAAAGCGCACCATCTTAATTCGTTTTATCTTACTTTGTCATTAGCTACGATTGTTTTACGTTTATCAAATGACAACTGCATACATGCAAAGTAAAAGACGTTATTTCTGTGCTTTGTGGCTGTCTAACGTCCTTGTTTTGTCTTTGTTTTTTTCTGTTGCCGTTTTACCAAGTCTATGGAGATCTTCTCCTCTGAAACTACTGGGCCAATACTGTCAAAACTTGGCTTGAATCATCACCAGGGTATGCTCTTTCAAGTTTGTGATTTTTATGACCGTAGACCAAACAACATGGCTGCTGTTACTAAAAAAGAACATAGGGGTAAATTGCCGTTTTTTGCAAATTACTCGAAAACCAATACAGATATTAAAATTCTGACAAAGGGGAAAAATGATCAGCATGATGAGATCTACTTGTCCTGCGATTTTGAAAAATATCCGTTTACCCGTCTTGGGAGTTATTGCCCCTTTTCCGTAAAAATTTCAGTTTTTCGTTACATTTAATCTAATATATTGAAAATGGTAGAAGATAGAAGGGAAGTTTATAAAAAAAAATGGTCAGCATAGTAAGATCTACATGTCCTGTAATTTTGAAGAAAATCTGACAACCCACAAAGGAGTTATTGCCGCTTTTTCTTTGAATTTTCCCAATTTTTTAACGTTTTTACTTTCATTTCAAAAATTGTTTGAGATAAAGGTTAAATGTGAATTGCAAAAGTGTTGAGGTTTTCTAGAACTACAATTTCTACATATGTTCAGCAGGTGCGCATCTCATCCAAGATGGCCGCCAGCGGGGAAGATAGTTTAACATAGGACCCTATGGGAAATGCATTCAAAGATCTTCTCCTCTGAAACCACTGAGCCTATGAGGACCAAATTTT
Source organism: Modiolus philippinarum (assembly GCA_002080025.1). Classification (NCBI taxonomy): domain Eukaryota; kingdom Metazoa; phylum Mollusca; class Bivalvia; order Mytilida; family Modiolidae; genus Modiolus; species Modiolus philippinarum. The sequence continues at coordinate 29,390 of MJUU01015886.1, read as the reverse complement.
GTCACAGTAGTCTTTGGATGGTCCCCTTTAAAGTTTGTGATTTTTATGTTCGTACTTCATCCAAGATGGTCGCCAGCACTGGACATAGTTTAACATAGGACCCTATGGGATATGTATTCAAAGATCTTCTTCTCTGAAACCAACAAGTCAAACTAAACCAAACTTGGTCACAATAGTCCTTGGGTAGTCCCCTTTACAGCTTGTGATTTTTACGTTCGTACCTCATCCAAAATGGCTGCCAGCGTGGAGCACAGTTCACCAAAAGGGACCCTATAGGAAATGCATTCAAACGTCTTCTACTCTGAACCCACTGAGCCAACTGGAACCAAACTTGGTTACAATAGTCTTTAGATGTTACCCTTCAAAGTGTTTTGATTTTTATGTTCATACCTCATTTAAGATAGCCGCCAGCAGGGAACATAGTTTAACATAGGGACTCTATGGGAAATGCATTCAAATGTCTTCTCCTCTGAACCTACTGAGCCAATTGGAACCAAACTTGGTTACAATTGTCTTTGGGTGATCCCTTCCAAAGTTTGTGAATTTAGTTTGTACCTCATCCAAGAATGAAAATGTAACATCTGGTGAACTGATTTATAGTATGAATGGGTGGTCTATTGGTGACAATGAATAAAACCAGTCACCAGGTGAGCGATACAGGCTCATGTGAGCCTCTAGTATTAATGGTAAAACAGCAAAACAGAGAAGGCACTAAAACACAATGTTGCAAGTTTTTTAAGTGTACATTCAAAGCGAGATAACACTGAAATATTTTGTATGCAATCTCTTCATATTATGACAATGGTATATATTTATATGTGTAATAAGTTGTGATAACTATGTTTCGTTGTGATGTCCTTAGTAGACCCTTGAATGGTTAATAAGGCAATCGTATTTGTATTCGTGTACATTAATATACCCCCGAAAACGAAATTTCGGAATACATACCTCTCAGTGTGTGTGCCTGTCCGTCCGTCTGCATCAGGCTGGACATTTTGTGTAATCAATTCCACTTTCAAATTTTTCAACAAAAGGTCTTAAACTTCACAGTTTTTAATATATACTCAGCAAAAAAGTTAAGGGCCATATCCATTCAAAATATTGCATCTTTCTTTTCTTCTCTATGCATGAGCATAACCTCTAAATGGATAGAAATGAAATTTTGCACAGTGGATATACTTGCCATTCTGTAAATTTTCAACATTTTAAATTTGAAATCATTTAGATTGGAACAATCGTGATTTTGACACTTTTTTCCTGTAGTTCAATTTTTTGACTGTATACCGACATTGATAGACAAAAAATGTTAAAAATTTCAAACGAAACGGGCATTCACATTAAGAGTACCCATTTTTCAATACGAAAATGTCCAATTTTTGTGTTGTTATTTTTGAAATATGAAAGTTATGGCACACGAATTCAACATTTGGACATAACAACTTCCTTGGAATCGACTAAGCACAAAAATTGAGAAAAAATAGGCTTCATTCAGTCAGTTCATGACTTAAAATTTTATTTGTTTTCAAAGTGCGGAAATTTTTTGGTTAAAAATGTAAAAATCAGTGATTTGTGTTTTTCGAGGAAGTATGACCAGACGGCAATTGAACCTATTGACTTTTATCAAGTTCGTAGCCCACGAAAATCACGAAAACATCAGACATAATGTTCCAAGACTAATAGTGTAGTGTATGATTTAGTTTTTAAAAACTGTGTTCTAAAACTTAATACATGTGTAATGGAAATGGAAAACTGTTGACCTTAACTTTTTTGTTGAGTATATATTGAACATGTGCATCTATTATTAGTATAATTTTTTTTTCTGGATCTAAAAGATTATAATTTTCTATAGGCAGGGTATCCCTTTTGTGTAATCAACTTTTCTCCTAGTTTTTCACCTAGAGGTCGGACAATGTTTTGATATGCATTGAAAATGTGCACAACCTATTTTGGTTGCATTTTTGAAGATAGTTAAACTAAATCATTTTTCAACAATAATCTTTAGGCAGGAAACCAGATTTTGTGCACAAAAGCCATAAGAAACAACAGACAGCATTGATATCAACAACAGATGACATAAAAATAGTACCAGCACTACATGCGTATTAGAACCAACATAGCAAACGAAAGGTGGCTTACGCCAACCAGGTGGGACTCTATGGGAAAAAGACGCAAAATCAAACTGAAAGAATAACAAAATACCGACGTTACAGTGAATTTAGTTTTTGCATATGGCCATTTCGACAAATTATGTCTCTTCAGTGCATATCGAACAAATATGTGGAAATCCACGCACCGAACCAGGTGAAAAGCTGATAGAGAACAAATTACTAAAACTGTCTCAATAGAAAGCAAAAATCAGCTATGGACACCGCTATGCAAGAAGGGGACACTCCCTAGTTTTAAATTAAATTTTCTTAAATTTATATATTGCAAGTTTCCAAATAAAATTGCTTTTGGGCCAGCACCGAAAAACTAGCAACTTGGTTGACGAATACCCTCAGTGACTAACGGTCCACCAACAGAGGCATCTGTCCAGTGGCAATAAATAACAAACTACCGAAGTTCCTCTGAATTAACTTTTTTTTCGACAGCTTATGTCTCTTCAGAACAGATCGAATCAAATTTGAATTAAACATAAAGTTTGAACGGTTGACAGAAACGTATAAAGATGAATATAGACTAGCTTCTACCTCACTGCAGTACTAGCAAGGCAGGATAAATTAAGAATATTGGCACACACGCTGAAGATGCTACAGAAAAAGCACAAGGACATGAACATGTATATAAACTAACCAAACTTGTGAGTTGCAAGCAATCTTTCAACAAATGACAACTTTTCTTATCTTGGCAGTACAGTCAGAAATGACGGTGGAGCTGGTAGTGATGTCAGGGTCAGAATTTAAATTGGAAAGCTAGAAACATCTTCATCTCTGTGAACAATATTTGGAATTCCAGTCTATACAGTTAATCGACCAATATCAAATTATACAAGAGTTAAGAACTATCAACATAACTGTACGTCTGTGAGTGCTGGAGGATTACAAAGCAGGACTTACCGAAAATGTCAACATTCCACACTAAATGACTAATGTTATTTGTACTCTATCAGCTTTTTGGTTTGTTTTGGTTTGATCTGCACTTATGATACATAAGTTGTCGAAATGCGTATATGCAGAAAATAAATCTGAACTCATGAGACATAACAGTAACTTCGATATTTTGTTATAAATTACCACTGGGCCGATGCCTCTGCTGGTTGACTGTTAGTCCCCGAGGGTATTCACCAACCCAGTAGTCAGTACTTCGGTGCTGACCCGAAAACCGACTTTATTGAAATTTGCAATATCTACATTTTACAAATTTTGTTTAAATCTAAGGATTATCTCCCTCATGCAGAGGCTCTGTCTTTAGCTGAATTTTTTGCTTTTCTAATTAGACTTTTTTTGGTTATTGTTCTCTGTCAGCTTTTTCTCGTTTTTCGGTTAATGGACTTCCAAATGTTTTGGTTTGATCTGCATTGATGAGACGTAAGTTGTCGAAATGCGCATATGCAGAAAATAAATTAACAATAACTTCGGTATATTGTTTATCTTGATCAGACCCATACTACGTATATTTTTGCCTATAACCGTCAGTAACGAAAATCTGCTGACGGAATGTAAACAACAAGATTTGACCAAAATATTGATGAGAAATAGATGGAACAACGGCAGTAGAACACCGAAGGAACAAAGGGGTGATACTCACAAAAATCGAAGTCCAAAGACAGGGCAAAAACGAGAACACAGAAAACAATGACGTTAGACACAAAAACAATGACGCCAGACAGAAGTGGAGAGACCATGCTATCATGAAATAAATACTTCAAACATTAAAGTTGTGCTGCGCTTGACACCTGAATGCAAATGAAAGAGGGGATAGACCCAAGACTACAGGGAGGAGAGCCATCGAAGCCGAAATTAAAAATCGGGGCCTTACTCGGGGAATCTTACAAAGAAGGCAACAGATCGACAACAGTGGAGAGTCTTTGTTGCTGCCTTAATCGACAGTAGTCATAACAGGCAGTAAGTAAATACGTTGCATCCACACCTGACAACAAATTTTACAGTTTGTTTTTTGCATCAAGAATT
>MJUU01015886.1:5348-16682 GCA_002080025.1 Modiolus philippinarum | reverse complement strand
TTTTTTTCTAATACTAGGTGTGTTGGCAGGGAAATGCTAGTTTAACGGCAAACTATTTGGCAAAAAGGAATATTTAGAAAAAGAGAAACGTGTATTCCAATCTAATACTAAGTATTTAATATTTAGATGTCAATACGAATATATTCGTTATGCAGTCTATTCAGAAACAAAGTCGATGGCTGATTTTTCTTCACAGTAATAGAAAAGTATTTCAAAAGAGCAAAGTTGAATAAAATGGGGAAAATGGGATTCGTTTGTCTGTAAAAAGCTATACCCGTTTCTTTTATATGATCGAGGCATCTGAATTGGTGATGGACAGTTGAATGTCCTTTCTATTCGTGGTATTCAGGTCATAACATAGAAAACTTTACCGCAATTTACTGTCGACAAATTGTTCCCTTGACATACCAGTTTTTCTCGTCGTTTGCAATCAAAACCCGTTGCATTTTGGTAGGCACAAGTAAGGAAGTAACCATTTTCACGATAATCATCACTATAAAATGATAGATTAAATGAATAATGAACTGCCACAACCCGACTTCACAATTCTTTTCTTTTCATGTCCATCTAGTCCTGACTGCCTTTTTATTTATTCGTTCTGCTTCAAACTGTTGCACGACTACCTGTCTTTTATTTAAAAAAAAAACTTTACCTACAAGAGTAATTCTTGTATTTTCAAGCACTGCTTCTGTAGTCATTTCACTTACAAAATCGGTCTTGTCTTCTTCTTTTCTGTCTTTCTCGCTCCTGTTTCGTTTTCACATCTGTAATGTCGTCGGAATTTTTCACTAATGCAATCTATTTCTTGAATTGTTTAAGTTTCAAGCTGAGTATTTAAATTGCCACTATCGCCCGCTACTAGTTTACCAACATCATATTAGTCATCTCCAAAATGTATTTATGTAAGTTTTTGATGGTTAAACATTAAATTGTTAACATTTGCGTTTAAGCAGGCTGCAGATTATTTGCAATAATAAATGTTCAATATATAAGCTCTATTTACTATTCGTCATATATATATCATTTCGGCTTAAAAACGGATGCTTATGTTCTTATGCACCTATTGCAGAGACTGTAATAGTCTATATTCAAAAATGACGTTACGACAGCTTGTAAACAAACCAAATTACATTTATGGTTTTTACGGATATGCCAAAAGTGAATTTGATATTTAAAATGGTTGCCAAATGAAATGATTTTCAACTTACATGTCATGTTACCCCAGACAAATTGACACGGAAACACTGAGGTCTATTATCCCGGCATTCAGTTTTGTTATGTTCAATAATATGAAACTGATTTATCTCTCTTTGTATAACAAAACAACGTATTGAGACTAGTCATGTAGTCATACAATCAACAAATAAGGCAGATAAACTTTGCAGGTTTCAACTTAAGAGTTGAAGTGCGGATCATTAATAGTGTTTGTGCTGTGCACAATTTCGACTGCAAAAATATCTGTGCAGAATTATAATACTAAATTTTATTCAGATGTTCTGATATTTACTGATACATCGACAAGTCGTCATCCAGGCGGCGACGAAAAAAATCAGCTTCATTTTTTGTACTTGGATCTCTCGTTGAACATTGACTAAAGTTAAAAAAATCTAAGCTATATGACGAACGTGATGTTTTTTTTTACTGTTTAGCAGCAACATATCCTACCTCTTCAGCATATCGAGGTATAAGCGATTGGAAACTGTTGAGCTTTTTGTTTATAGTGAGATTTTTTTTTCTTAATCTGAAAACAGCATGGCCGCCACCTCGACATTATTGAGAAATATGAGATGTTAGTGTCCCAAACAAAAAACAAGAAAATTTTCAGCTAGCTTTCACATCATCACGGATTTGACAATACTTGTTTTGACTTTACACTTGATTGACTCACCTTTGTAGCGAGTGCTGGATACGGAACAGGACATGCTAACCCTCCAGGAGTACATGTTATCATTTACATTAGTTTGGATGTTTTGTTTTATTTTCGTATTTTTCGTGAATGCCTAATGTCTTTGTTTTTTCAGTTTTCAAGTTTTCGCTACGCACCCTAATATTGGATTTTTGTATGATTGGTTCCGTTAGTTTTCCACCACCTTTGATTCGGCAAATCAGACGAGTTATTTTACAGACTGAGGCATAGGTTATTGTTGTCTACCAAACAATGAACAACATTCTACTGCAATACTAGCATCTTTAAAAAAATATTCCTTAGAATAAAAAGTAAATTTTGTTTCTACTCGGCATATTCATGTATACTCTTGATTAGTATCGGTATAATAAATATCACCCATATTTTAGTTTTAAATAAATGGATCGCCTAACAAATTGGCTTCACAACTAAAACCTAATCAACTCTGGGATGCTTTCTTGTTCTGATTAATGAATCTTAAATCATGAATGCTGCAAATTTATTCAAGTCAATATCAAATGACATGATGACACTTTATATTAGCTTGTAATACTGGCACAACACATAACACATTTAAAACATGTCCTGAATTTGGATAATGGAAAAAGTTCATGGACCGCTACTGAATAATGAAAAATTATTGAAAATGACCGAAAAATAAAACTTATCAAATACGAATTTGACAACGATAATTAGGATAAAAACAACTCACGATTACACAGAGGCAATTTGGGAAAGACATGTAGTAAATAAATTGCCGAACAGCATTGCCAAGAGCTAAAGTCCATGAGTCAAAAATACCAAGTAGGTGGAATCCACCGAAAAAATGACGACTGCAATGGTCTTGATATTTCAAAAGAAATGATGGGTTAAACTAGTTTTATGGCTCGCCAACCTTTTTTTTTCCATTGCGGTAGTGTCCGTCAGCAATTCAACAGCAACTGCCACTGACAGGTGGTTAGACAGTCCAATGCCCACCCCAGTACCAAGCAAAAATGAGGTTGTTTGGTGGTCGATTGGTAATTGTCATTTTCTAACCCTGCGAAAAACTAATTAAAATGCATGATACATGTTATTTCCCTTACAAAATAAGTTGTTAAAGTCGGTGAATTAATGAGTCTTTGCCCAGCTGTTTAGTTCATTTATTTCCAATCTTTGCTTTGTTTAAATATCTCGTTATGCACCTGTGCAGTGTCGTATTCAGTACAATATTATCAAAGAGAAATGCCTCACAACCAGACGAGACACAGAATAAGCTTGCTGAAAGAAAACCTGTTTTTGTATAATGTCGAACAAAAAAAAACAATTTGTTCTAATAAAATATAAAATAAATTGAACAAATTACCTGCTACAAGAAGCAAAAAATCAAAGTTATGAAAAGAGCAAGTGTTTGCGTCTTCTATCCTCGGAGCCGTTTTATCAAAAAAAAAAAGTGACCGATTTTTGTTTTTTTTTTGTTTTTTTGGAAAATGTGCCTAGTAAAAATTATAAAGGGTAAAAAAATGTCTTTCAAGCAATTTTTCAACAGCCACCTAAGACAACAAAATCATTTTTTGGCATTTTATGTAAAAATTAGGTTCAGATGATAAAAAGGAAGCGATTTAAGAGGACAAAAAGGAAGATAAAAAGATTAAGAATGGAGGCTGGACCAGCTGTAATAGTATACCCAAGGTACAAAGATGTAAGTTAAGTAAGAACCGAACCGTCAGTCAAAGACAAATACTCCAAGGAAAATGGCAAAATCGGAAAACAAAGAAATAAAGCCATAAAACGAGTACGGCATTGAAAAGAAGAAGAAAAAAACGATGACACATGCATCCCTAATCATAAACAACACGAACCCAACAAAAACCATTGGTGAGATCCTTTGCTTGTTTTTTACCATGTATTTGTAGAGACTTTGTCTCATGTGCATTTACTCCATATCCTTTTATTCACCATTTACGACTGGAGTTTGTCTCTCCTGCAGTGTGGAGTCGGTAAAAGGATTCCCCGTGCGAGAGATGTATGCTTTCTATATTTTTCAGTTATGGTGTACTTGTGCGTGAGAGAATTTCTCATATGGATATACTATTGATACTTTCAAATTTTGGCAATTATTTTTGTAATTTTCGAAATGTAATCCAGACCACCTGTTTTAAGTGCCCACATCTCACTATTTTATAACGCCAAGTTTTCTTACATTCGACTTGATGAGTGCCCTGTATTTGTTTATATGTTGTAGTTGTCCACTAGCTTAAGACACTAGTGCTTTTGTCGGGCAAAGGATGACAGTGATTGTAAGAGCACTTTGCCAGTTTAATTGATGTTTGTTGACAATCCCGCACCCATGACCAAGAAAAACATGGATGTAGCGTTGCTCGACAATTAGCAAAGAATTCCGCATAAACCGGTGCTAGGGGCCGTCTTGAACTTACTATGAGGTATGAGCAAAGCTCATTGTTGAAGGCCTCATGGTGACTTCAAGATGAAGAACAACAATAAAAGCGTTGTTCCTTTGCTTTTTTTTACCATGTATTTGTAGAGACTTTGTCTCATGTGCATTTACTTCATATCCTTTTATTCACCACACCGATAGAGCAAGCATTATCTGCTTATTATAAGACCCCCGCCATATAGAGAAAGCATTACCTGCTTCTCATTAAACACCCTCTGTGTTGAACATGTCAAAGTAAAATCCGGTACAGGAAACAACAGTCTTAAGCTATTGAAGGAAAAGATCTCTTGTCATCTTGGAATAAGATTACAAGATTGTGATGTCGACCGTATAATTTCTGCAGTGATTTCTTCAAAAAAAATTTTCTCTTTCTATTGGACACTTCTGCAATGGAAGAGGAGGTAAGGGCCATCATAAAACCGGTCATTTCTTTTGAAATGTCTGTACCAAGTCAGGACCATTGCGGTCAACAATTTTTACGATGGTTTCCACCTAATTTGTCTTTTTGTCTGGAGGACTTTGGCTGTTGACAGCTTGTTATTACTCCCATTTATAATAAAGCTGAAGATATCAAACGTCAATCTTTGCAAATATACAACAAAAATTCTAGGAAAAATAGATGTATCATTTCGGAAAACAAAATACCGAAGTTACTCTTAAATTAATTCTGAATATGGCCATTTCGACAAATAATGTCTCTTCAGTGCAGATAAAATCAAAACGCTGGAAATGCAGATATCGAAAGATGTATAAATTGTGATAAAAATAAAAACTTCAAAAGGGTCTAAATTTAAATCCGAATACCAGATAAGGACTGAGCTTTGCATGAGATAGATACTCTATATTTTTAGACAAAATCAAGTTTCTTAATAAAATCAGTTTTTGGGCCAGCACCAATGTACTGGACCAGTAGGTCAATTCGGATTGGTCTGATGTTAGTATTTCTATTTCTTTAATTATTGAGAGAAAGCACATCGTTTATATAGCGGAAGCAGAAATTTAAGGAACGGGCTAAATGTATTAGCTTTCTCTGTACATAGCCCTTTAAATGAAATTTGCTTCGTTTGAATAGAAAAAGCAGGCGAAATCGGAGCACGGTTTGATTTTAAAGTTACCGCAATTTCTATTGGAAAAAAATCGGCTTTCAGAATTGACAATTAAAACTTCGGAAATTTTGATTGTGATTTTAACAGTGTGCTTCTGGTTTGATTTGTGTGGTTTTTAACAAAATATCATTTTCATTTTCTACTACTTAAAAGGAATTCCAAGGAAGACATGTGTCGCCTGCGTAAAGCTGCCAAAAATATTCTATGTTTCGTCAAACAGGAAGTGGCCATGCAAGAGATCCATAATTCTGCAAAACAGTAAAGGTCAACATACTGATGCTCCATGATAAATTTCAGAAGGCTAGGATATGCGGTTTCAGAGAAAAATGTGACAGTAATTTTTTATGATGTCGATCAGCTAAAATATTGAAAGAACCGTCAAACAGGAAGTAGGCATGCGAGAGATCATAAACTGTCTTACATGGTATAGGTCCCCATGAAGATACTCCATACTGAATTGCAGAAGGCTGTCATTTGCAGTTCGTGAGAAAAATGTGACAGAAATTTTTTGTGACTCTGATCTACAAAAAATATTCTAAGTTCTGTAATAAAGAAGTGGGCATGCGAGAGATCCTAAACTCTGTTACACTGTATAAGTCCCCATACTGATACTCCATACAAAATTGCAGGAGGCTGGGATTTGTGGTTCCTGAGCAAAATGTGACAGAAATTTTCGAGACGCATGAAATATTCGAAGTTCCGTCAAAAAGGAAGAGGGCATGTGAGAGATCCCAAACTGTGTTACATTGTATAAGTCCCCATACTGATACTCCATGCAGAAACATTGATGTATCTGATTAGAAGTTACTGGTTTTGTTTATTATCTGGCAAAGTTGTAAAGATTTTAAAGAAGTCGGAAGTTTGAATGTTATGGAATTGCAATTATCCCGAGTACGAATACGTCTTCAGATTGTAATTTTGCGTCAAAACTGTTTATTTACTTGACAATGTCTTTCCAAACATGACTTTAAACATTGATTTATAAGGACAATGTATTTATGTGAACATTCTGGAAAAACAGGAATGAAAAGAACACAGGAATATATTTCTGCAGAATGATCAATGATGTTAACAGGACGGACCCACGTTAATAACACAAAACAGTAATGTAACATCACCTGTACAACGGTCATATCATAATATTGAACCACACAATTAATGTAATCCAAATTGATGTGAAACAGTGTCCACGTGTGTTATATTTGTTTTAAAAACTCCAATAGAGACCAAAAGACTTTTTACGTCCGCAGACTTAATAAAAAACTAAATACCATTTGCAGATTGGAAAGATTTTTCACGGCGGGCATTATTGAATTTAACAATTACTTAATTACCGTAAAGTAAGTGAGAACCGAACCGTCAGTCAAAAGAACAAACAATCCATGGACAAAGGCAACGTCGGAAACACTAAGAAACAAGGACACAACTTTAGTACGGGACAAAAAAGAAAAATGAAGACACACATACAGATGAACAACACTGACCCAATAAAAACCATGGGTGAGATCAGGTGTACCGTTAGAGTAAGCATCTCCTGCTTCTTATAAGACACCCACCGTGTTGAACATGTCAACTCCGGTAGTAAAGTCAAATCCGATAGAGGAAAAAAACTTAAGTTGTAGAGGGAAAGATCTGTTGTCATCTAGGAAACAGATATCTCGTAACGATCGACAAGATCGTGATGTCGGCCGTAAAACTTCTGTAGTGATGACTTTAAGTATTTGGTAACGTACCCTTGCTTAAGTAGTCTGTTTGTAAGCAACTGAGCTCTATCAAAGAAGTCACTGTGACGACCACAAGCCCTTGAATAGCGAATGAGTTGTGAGATGTACTACATATGCTAGTGCTTTTGGAATGTTGCCACAAAGAAAAGGGAAGTTGACTATTGCAAAAGTGAAGTCATCGCGTTTGTCATACAACCTAGTTGGTAATGTACCTCTGTTGTCAATTTCAAGAACAACGGCAGTAGAATACCGAAGGAACAAAGCACAAAATTACACAAATCAAAGTCCAGAGACAAGGCAAAAGCAAGAACACCAAAAGACGGAAGACCAAAGACACCAAATGCCCGCAAAACACACGAACGTTACATATACAACACAAAAAACTAAAGCACTAACAGTGTGAACTCTCAATAAACAAGAGTGACATCAGGTGCCCCGGAAGGGTAAGCATGCCTTCTCTGCACAAAGCACCCGTCACACGGTCAGTGAGGCATATGTTTTGAAGGATCTGTTAGGTAACTGATTAGTTATTGTCATTTTCTAACCCTGAGACAAAACCAATTGAGAACCATGGTACATGTAACTTCTCTAACCCTCAAACAGTAATAAGGTGAAATTTTGAAAAGCTTTTGTAATAACTTTAGTAGTCAAACATGGACAGGGACAAATCGGTACCACAAACATCACTGACGAAGACAAAACTAAAATTTAACAAGACAACACAAAAAACTAAAGCACTGACAGTGTGAACTCTCATAAAAACCGAGAGTGACATCAGGTGGTCCGGAAGGGTAAGCATGTCCTGCTCTGTGCACAGCATCACACTGTCAGTGGGTCAATCCACGGTAAAGTCGAAACCGGTAATGTCAAATCAGGGAAGACGCGATTCTAGTTGAAAATGTCAGTTTTTATTTGTGACACTGACATTTCATATCTATCTATGATGTCGGAGTGACGGCCATAGAATTTCTGAAGGGACGAAAGTAACAAAGGCTGAACATATCCCTGACTCAGCAGTTTTTGTGACCGAGAATGGGGCCGAGTGGAGAAACAGATCGGCTAAAATAGGTGCACAGTTTGTGCCCATTGGAATTCCGATGGTCTGTTGAAAAACAAATTCTCCGAACTGGACAAATATATTGTCAATCAGAAACTCTACCATTTTAATCACTTCTTCCTCCGTGTATTTTTTCTGTGATTCTGAGTCGTATTTCACAGAGTATGCTTGTTCTCTGCCTATGACAATGTACTTATTATATCTTCGTTCGCCGTTCTTACGGGAGAAACATCTATGAAATTCTCTGAGTGTATTTGGCATAAAAAACTATATAGACATGCAGCATCTTTAGTCTGTTTAATAATTTACTAAAAAACCGATATTCTGAGAATAGTTAGAGCTTACATAATAGTTTTTCACTGTCCGAGGCAACTTTGTAAACAAACAATATGGCCGAATCGAACAAACCTGACAATATAGGCCAATCCACACAACCAACCATATCAACAGCATCTGAAACCAGAGGTCGTAGCACTTCTAGAAAACACCAATTATCTGCAGGCTCAGAAAATCTCATGAAATCACATGCCAGTCGCCCAAGAATTACAAAAGGCGACGTTGATCCCTACTGACTTTTTGAAGATTCGTAGCACATTTTTTGCTCTTTTTGGAAAAATGCCTTTCCCCAGTGTTCAAATTTCTGCTACAACCTATATTCTTTATATAATGTTTATTAATGATGGGTTTGCTTTTTGTACTAGGTAAACGATAAAAACAAAAATATGATTGTGTGCATTTTTATCCCAAAATGATCGTGAGGGATGAGGTGACGAAATTTATGATCGTGAAGGATTAAGCTTAACCATGTTTGTTAGAAAAAGAATGTATTTTTTTTTCTCCTATACATTTTTGTATATGTGCATGTCTATTTTTCTTTACTGTGCCTTACTCATGTTATGACTTTGTTTCTTTGTTTGTCCAATGTTGCCATTGTCCTTGGATTGTTCCTTTAAGACTGACAGTTCGGTTCTCACTATATTCAGCAATATTACGATGATATCAAAAAGCACATTAAACAATTGTAAGTATTTTCAAAAGTGCAGTGGTGTTTATTATTGCATTATTCTTGTTACCGCGGGAAGCACATGAATATGTATATTCACTATTGGATCAAATTGTCGGATTCCTTAATTCATGTCGTTTTCGTGGGAGTTCACACTGCGAGTGCCTTAGTTTTTGGTGTCGTCTTTTTATTTCTGTGCATTGTACCTGTCTCACGTTGTTTTTCTCTGTTGCCGTTTTTGCCATGTCTTTGGATTTTGATTTTTGTGGTCTTCGCTTCCCTTGTTCCTTCGGTATTCAACTGCCATTGTTTCGTCTATCGTCTCAAAAAGATTTAAACTTAATGTTTAGAATTAATTCAAATGAAATTCGATTGACCTAGAATACTGGAAAAGCTCTTAAAGGGACCCGCATAACACACTTTTATTTGAGAAAAATGTTTATCTGCATTTCGTTGAAATTTGTTTTATGAGCGTGATTCATGTATGTTCTATATACATTTCTGTTATGGTGTAATTGTGCTTGAGAGAATTTCTCATATGGATGCGCTAGCATATGTTATATTTTGACATTTTTATTATCTTTTTAATATCAAATTATTATTTTGACCACCTGTTTGCTGTGCCCACATCTCATGATTTTATTATTCCAAGTTTTCATACTTTTGACTCGATGAGTGCCCTGTGTTTGTTTAAGTGTTGTGAAATGTCTTTTGTTATTCTTTTGTCGGGCATCGGATGGCAGCGATTGTACACTTTGCCAGTTGATTTTATGTTTGTTGACAACACCGCATTCTTGAATGCTCATGAAGCATGGTTGTAGCGTTGCTCGACAATTAGCAATGAATTCCACTCAAGCGGTGCCAGGGGCCGTCTTGAACTTACTATGAGGTATGAGCAAAGCTTAATGTTCAAGGCCTAATCGTTATTTCAAGATGAAGAACAACAATAAAAAAAAATGTTCCATTGCTTTATATTAACACGTATTTATAGAGGTTTGTCTCATATGCATTTACTCCATATACCTTCATTTCTTATTTCAGTTTTTAAGGCAAGCTATTAAACCTTCCTTGGATAGAAAATAACACATAAAATCAACATCTTATTTTTTTATTAGGCTTAAACACTGAAAGAAATGCGAGCATGGGTCTTTGAAGCAGTTTAGTGTAAAATGAAATAACATTTGATATTAAAATAGGAAGATGACACTAGTTTCTAGAAATTGCCATGGAAATAATAAAAAAAACAAGTGTGCACAAAAATAACCCTGTGTCATCCCCATTTTTACTCGAACAGGTAAATCTCGATCAACTACATTTCTGCATATGAGGAGACATTGTGCAAAAATGTAAGGAGAAATCATGCACATCAATAGGTGGCATAATTTTAAAAAATGTCCATGTACAGAATTACAATTCATTGTAATTCTACTGTTTATTCAATTGCGTTCTGTGCTTTGCCTAGAGTGGAAATATTTTCTAATATGTATTTAATCCATACTCTTCTGTCACTCTGTTTTATCTGGTGAAAAATAATTTGAAATATAAAGACGAAAATTCCAATTTCAATTTTATAGTCGAAATCATGAACTTGTTGATCACTTTGGTATATCCGTGTTACAGATGTGCACAGACCTTCCCCTTTGACAGTTTGATTTGTTACTTCTACGTTTACCGATTTTGATTTCTACAGGACGTGATATGTTCAATACGGCGTGTGTTTTATAACAAACAGGAGATGCTTACTCTACCGGTGCACCTGGCTTCGGTATCACGAACTGTCTTATTCTTAATGTTCAAGTTTCAATTTTTTGTAAACTAGAATATGTTCTTGATTTTGGGATCATGCATAATCTTAGAACGGCTACTTGTCTAAATTTCATGACCTTGCGGCCTGATCTCAACCCTTAGTTTTTGTTTAGGTTCACCTGTTGTACATATATTTGTGTCTTCATATTTCTCTTTTTTTGTTTTTGTTTTTTTTTTTTGTTTTTGTTTTTTGTTTTTTTTTATTTATTTTTGTTTTGTGTTTGTTTTTTTTTTAAAGATTTTGAAACATTTTAAATAACAACATGGTGTAACAAATCCCCTTGGTGGTACAACG
>MJUU01015884.1:6531-21836 GCA_002080025.1 Modiolus philippinarum | reverse complement strand
GTTCCAGATATGAAGCTAATATTTACTATGTGAGTCTACCACAATGAGTTACAGATCAAGTTTGAGTTTGGTTCCGGTCCATTGATATTGGACGGAGTTATGGCCCTTTTACTTAGAAAATTTTGGTAAAATATAGGTTTTCCGGACTTTTTTCTAAACTGTTCCAGATATGAAGCTAATATTTGCATTGTTAATCAACCACTATGGGTTACAGATCAAGTCTGAGTATAGGTTGGGTCCATTGATTTTTGACGGAGTTATGGGCCTTGGGCTCGGAAAACTTTTCTTCTTTTAACTATTTTTGCTGGTATATAACAAAGAATTATTCCACCGGGAGGGGACTTCTGTATTGCCTTGCAATACGATCCACACTTGTTTGAATTATTATAAGTAAATATTGCATATTTACTTGAATCAATATATTATTTAGAAACGCTAATCAGATATAACTCATTAATATTATGTGAAATAACTACAAAGTTATATTACAATCAAACAGCACTAACAACATATTGCAATATTCATATAAAACTATGTCGAGATTTCTATAAAAAGCCAGTTCTCGCCACAATATAGCTGAAATATTTCTGAAGTTGGCGTAAAACATCAATCAATCAATCAATCTATAAAAAGCACCAGGCACGAATAAAAAAAAGTTGCATGTCCGTTCCAGATGAAAACTTACATTTTGTATATCACATCGACTTTTATAGTGATATCTATTTTCCGTGATAAAAACTAGCTAAAATGACTAGTGTCTTTTTGGCTCATATGAGGATTTTGTTTGGCTCAAACGTTGATTTAAGTTGGCTCAAATGAGATATGAACTGGCTCAAATGTCGTTCAACGCACTGTAGGTTTCGTAGTCATATGAAAATTATAAACAATGTCAGTTGCAACTCTCGATTAAAAAGGGGGATTCTGGAATACTTTTTTTTGCTATTTTTGACACTTTTTGTTTATTTTGTAATCACTTCATCACCAAATTAAAAGAAAAGGAAAAGAAAAGAAAAAAATGGAGTTCTATCTCCTGGTCCCCTCTCTCACCCCAGGTCCACCAACGATAGATATTTACAATCCAGTGGCGGAACTTACGATTTCAGAAAGGAGGGACGTAAATTTGAAAACGGTATTTCCACAGAGCGGACGGAGGCAAATATTTTTTGACTATTTTTTTCATTAAAAATCCAATAAATAATTCATTTTCAGGTACAATTCGCAAAGATGTGTAAAAAATTTCAGTTATTCAGGTATTTTCATAGAACATATTCCAACATTTTATTTTCTTTGGAGGGGAAAAGGGGGCGTACATCCGCTACCAACCTCCCTAAAATACACCCCTGCAATTGTTCATTAAAAGATTTCAGTTGAGCAACAACCGTAGATATTGCAATTTACAAAGGATAACAAACATAATAAAAACAGCATGCACAATGTCAAAAATGAGTGTCCAATATCTGTACTAACCATAGCACCATGTTGCAGAAATATTTCCGTGAATGCACATCCAATACCTGAGGCTCCACCAGTTATGATGACAACCTTATCACTCACCGACTCTCCTTTGTTATTGTTCATGATGAGAAAGTCATCTCGTAACTGATGTAATATTCCCACAATGAAGTATTAAAAAGATCGCCTACAAGTTTAAATTCATACAAAGCACATATTTATATTATTGATGAGGCTTTCCGAGTACACTTCCTTTCTAAGTACTTGGAATAATGGGACTGTGACACAATTACCATTGTTAAATTCAGTGAACGGAAGAAACACAAGAAATCGTTACAGGTCATGGCCTACTGCGTCGCTTTGTGCTTGTTACATCCACAAGTGGCTAAGTCTGTTCGAGACGGACGAGCGAAAAAAAAAACAAACAAATAAAAACAAACAAACAAACACAAAAAAAGAAAAAAAAACAAAAACAAAAAACAAAAAGGAAAAGAAAAAAAACAAAACACACTTTGCACATTTTATACATCAAACCCCATGTATATTTTGTCTCTTAGCATACAAAATACGAAAATTAGCAATGTAAGGAAATTGCAATGGAAAACCAAATACCGAACTTACCGTAAAGTAAGTGAGAACCGAACCGTCAATCTCAAATGAATAATCTAAGGACAATGGCAAGACCGAAAAACAAACAAAGAAACAAAGACATAACATGAGTACTGCACAGAAAAGAAAAAATGAAGATACACACACATACAAAGATGAACAGCATGCTTCTTATAGACACCCGCCGTGTTGAACATGTCAAATCCAGTAGTAAATTCAAACTATGTTTCAGGTGGTGGTCACTTTGCAATTGTTATTGGTACAAATATCTAAAATTTGGTAGATGATCTTTATGTTACCATGCCTAGTTAATATCAACTTGATATATGAAAAAGTTTTCAAGTGTTATCAATTTTGTAAATTGCTAATTCTTGAAGGTAAACTCTTGAAAAGCTTTTCATAGACAAAGTTGATATTAACTGGGTATACCATGATGGTAACATCTTGAAAACCGTTTCATAGATTAAGTTGATACTAAATAAGCATGGTAACATGATGGTCATCTACAAAATTTATTTTCATTTTCCCATGGGGTCCAATATCAAACTAAATCTGCAGTGGTGGCCACCTTAAATTTATGATAGGTACTAAAATCATACATTTGTTGAATGACCATCATGTTACCATGCCTATTGAATATCAAATAGATGTATAAAACAGTTTTCAAGAATTAACAATTTGGTCAGTTAATCAATGACATTTCTTGAATCACTCTTTTAAAAGAAATATAACAAATGATAATCTAAACTGATTTACTGAAGTCTGCCTTACTACTTTGTAGTATGCATTTCTTGGTATTTCAGAACATTCCTGAAATATGTCGAATACAAGATATCAAACCTTTGTGAATAAATGTCATGATCACGTGATTCCCCATAATGTACAAATATGATAGGATAGTTCTTCGAAAAATTTTCGTGGTCAAACAAAATTTCGGAAAACTTATTGTCAACGGGAAATTGCATCGGAATTTGAACTAAAATATGTTTAAAAACTTTATAATTTGCGTCATATCAAGAATACCATTGAGTTTTAAGTTGCTTTAAAATAATTGTTACTTCAACAACTTCTTCTCCGTCTTTAACTCTGTTGAACTCGTTCAAAACACTCTAACTGTAAAGGGAAATAGGTGATTTCTTTAAGTTCGTTGTTTTACTGAGTCATAATATTGGAATGTACGACGCAGGTGACCATTGTTTTGATCCGGATCGCTGCTAGGTATTTTAGACTTTCTATGTCTCAAGGTCTCAAGGTTGCAGTTATTTAAGACTATCAATCCAGATAAAACAGCTATTAACACATTCACCTGTTTCTCTCGGAATATAATACAAGTACAAAGGAACGAAATCATTTTACTGAGCATCGACCCCTCAGAAACCATTATAAGTCAGAGTGTTCCTTTCCTTTTTCAACAAATTGTTCTATAGTTCATGTTCAGTAAGCGACTTTATGAGTAGACGACCGAATTTGTTGGCTTTCTAGAAATCCCAGCAGTCCAATATTTCTCGATATTTCCGTTTCACTGGTTGAGAAATATAGTTTCTCCAATTCTAAGCGTGTTAACCCAGTTGGTTAAAAATACGTATTATTTTTAATCCACACGTTGGTTAAATTTCCGCGTGATGTTTTCCGCAACGTTTCATTTCATGCATAAAGTCTATTGTGACGTCATGGTCACTAGGTTTTCAGATCGCACGGCAAACGTTGGCAACCGTGCTGAACCATTGAATATGCACCTGAAACTCAGTAAAAGTCATTGGAGAAGCAATATATCCTTCCGTTTTCTCGTGGATTACGATATTTCTCCATTCTCGATAGTTAAATTTCTGATTTTAACATGCTCGCTAAAGCTCGCATGTTGAAAATCACAAATTTAACTATCTCGAACTGGAGAAATATCGTAATCCACTTGAACCGGAAGAATATACTATATTTCTACAACGAGAACTAAGTTGATTATGGAATTCCTCACATCGAGTTAAATGAATTTTGCAAATGTTTGAAAACGAGGCTTGCCGGGTTTAAGTTGTAGAAAATGTTTCTCTAATTACATAATGTAAAACACCGCGAATTATGTTCCGAATAGATTTGGCGGGAAATTACACGCGAGTTGTTCTCTCACTAGAGACGAGAAATATTTTTATCACATCGGTAAAGCGTTGGTTAAATTTGCTATAAATTAGAGAAATATTTAATAAACACTCTGGAATAGGTCCCCTTAATAAACAATTTTATGAATGTCTCGGCTGTTTTTTTTATACAAAGAACACTTGTTATATATAACTATCCTGTATCGTGATAAATAAAAATAAAGGGCTACGCCGAGCGCAGCATGATACGCAGTAGCATGTCAACCACTGAAATTTGAACAAGTGTAATTTAAAATGAATGTGGACGCAGTAAAGAGCTTGACACATTAATTAGCTGTACACAAAATGGAGAAAATCAGTCCTTTTGATCCCTTACTGATCAGATAGCAAGAGTTACAAAAAATCTGTTGAAGACCAACAAAAATCCAATTGAAATCAGGTGAAAAACATTTTAGATTATCTAAACAACTTCAATTTTGGCCATGTTTGGCACTTTTATCTCAGAAATGGTAAGAAAGACGTCCAATCGGTCACATACTACTTGAACCTTATGTTAAAGGCAACAATGAGCAATCCAAAGAAAAAAAATGATTGAAATCCTATGAAAGACAAAGATTTCACATATTTAGAGAAATTGCAATCTCGGTCGCTTTGACCTCATATAGCTTGGAAACAGTAAGCGCTACATCAAATCTAATGGCATAATACCGAAAACTCATAGTAAGAGGAATCCAAAGGAAAAAGTCCCATCAAAATTTGTTGAAAAACAAAGATTTGAAATGTTTACAAAAATTGCAATTTTGGCCAATTTGACCTATAATAGCTCTGAAAGAGCCAGAGCTATATGCCAAATACTATGATATACTACTGAAAGCTTACAACAAGAGGAATCCAAAGAACAAAATCTGGTGAAAATTCAAAATTTTAGTTAATGTTTGCCCGATTGGCCCCTCCTAGCTCAGAAAAGAAACAAGTTGTGAAAAATCTGATGGTGCAGCTCTATGTTTATTGTCTTAAGGAATCCATTGCCAAAAACTACATCAAAATCGGTATTAAATAAAAAATATATTAATAAATTTGCCCCGTTTGGGCCCATTCATTTCGTAAACGGTACATGCAGCGTTAAATCCGTTGGCATACTAATGATAGGAAATTTGATTAGGAACACACTGTAAGAAATTAATGAAGGAAAGATAACAGGAAACACTTACAATGGCCAAACATTACAATCACATGTCACAATCAACTAGGGAACTGCACAAGAAAACAATAAAATGACAACAGACAAACATAGATAACGATAGGAATTCGGGATAGCCGGACTTGGTACCGGCACTAGCAACAGCCAGCGGTAGGGTTAAACCGGTTTATGGGTTAAACCCGTCAAAATCCAATAAATAATAAATTTCTACTGCCAAATATAAGAAAACACCCAATTTTGCCTTTTTTGTTTTTTTTTAACAACGGGAAAGACCAAAATAACCAAAACCCTACCCAGCCTTTCTTTAATGCCAAGGAACACTGTGTTAAAATTTCATAAGAATTGATCAACAGGAACTTGAGTTATTGACCGAAATCAAAGGTGTCTAGAGACGACGACGACGACAACAACGATGCATGACGACGACAGCGCCATACCATTATACGAACTCAAATTTTTGCGGTTGTAAAAAAAGTCAATATCATTTAAAGTCTTATGAAATCGTGGATATTGCACAAACAATTAGCAATTAATCCATGAACTACAATCTCACCAATGTGCCAAGTGGAATAACAAATGACAACCATAACCATTTCTGTGGAAATTTTCAAAGAAGCATTATGTATCGGTGCGTTTTCTTATTATTGAGTAAGAATGATTTAATTCCGTCAAGACGTAAATAGATACACATTGTTACACAAATGTAAGTGTATGTCCATGATAAATAAAACTTGAAAGATTGTTGAATGTGTTCACCATAATCAGATGCTCTTTAATGTGTTGCATAGTAGCGTTCAACAAACAAAAGCTCCTTTCTGGTAAGTATTGTATTAGGGACCGACCATTTAACTTGAAGGGGGGGGGGGGCTATGGTTTTTTTTCTAAAAAAAATATTTTGGATCTGATTTTATGTGAAAAAAATATTTTGGCAGCCAAAATGATGAAAAAAAAATTTCTGAATGAGGCTTTCTGCCCAAAAAAATAATGTTAATTTTGAAAAAAAAATATTTTGTTGATACGCGTGCAAAAAATAAATAATTTGTTACGCGCGAAGCGCGAAAAAAATTTTCTGTCCAGAAAAAAAAAACCATAACCCCCCCCCCCCCCTTTCAGGTTAAATGGTCGGTCCCTTACTGCTTATAAAATATTCGCCACTTGCTTTGGTTGATTAACCGAAATTATAACAGAAGTAAAGACCCAGCAGAGGAAGGAAACCGGCAGTTTTTGATATTATTTGTATTTCTAATATCACCTGCTTCATCAGCCGTGACGACAGACCTGTGGTAAAATTTGCTATACCAAGACCGACGTAGTTCGGTGCTATTTTACGACGACATATTCATTTTTTACCAAGAACGTCAGGGAAAGAGCATAAAACATCATAAAAACTACACAGTCTCTATGGGTTACTTCGGGGTAAAATTACAGTGGATACAATGTCTCGCCACTTGAAAAATATCCAATATACCAAGGCTTCGATAAATTATTTCGTAAACAAATCCAACATAACAACAAATACTAATGACTTTATGGCAGATGTATCATTTGTAGCCAGCTGTACTATGGATAAGTTATCTTTAATCGATCCCTTCCGCAATCTGTATGGACACTAAACTGTGTAACCCAAAATTAACAGCACAGTGACACTGCTGTTTTCGAATTCCTGTGTCGTGAGTAAGCAATTGACCAAATTTGATTGTGGTCTAAAATCAGTATTTCTTAACTTAACTGAGCGTGATGTTAGGAGGGACGGAAAAGGGCGAACCTTAAATTCCTAGACCAGTTAAAGAAAATGACATTGCAGACCAGATCACAAAAGACTCAACAAAAGTTGTAAGAAAACTGAAGTGGTTATGGCCTGGTGCAGACATATTGATATTATGAAGATTTCACAACTATGGTCAACTGTGCTTGAAAATAATTGTTTGCTAACTAAAGTGTATTTTTGGACCCCTTGAATCGGATGTAAACTTTTTGATTAACGTTCAGAAACAATGCTTTTCCGAAAGTCCCAATTTATTGGCAATCTGATCGATTTGAACTTTGACTTATTTTTTCAAGAATCGTCACTTTTTTGTTGTTATCTAACAACATATACAAATATCGATCCAATTCAATGTAAATCTTTTCAGTTATATTGTTGAAACCAATTACCAACGCCAAACCGCAACTGGTCCGGCTAATTATACCAACAGGCGAGTTCAACTTCGTTGCAACTCGCAAATATAAAAGTATACAAAAATGGACGAAACACAATTTAAGCTTCAGCTGTTATAATTGTGAAATTGAAGTAACTCCGTGTTCTGCTACAAAACATGTAAAGCATAACATTGACTATTAATTTTGTAAGTTCTCGAAGATGCACGACCACCTCCACGAGAGTTCTGCGGTACAATGATGAGAACTGGGAAACTGCACCATTCATAAAGAAGATTGGTTCTTGTTCTCTCGGGGCCTAGACATGCAGGCTAACGCCGGCGCATACCGTAGTTAGGGCTTTCGGTTCTCCAAAGCCCTAAATCTACAAATAAAAAATCAACCCATGAAGGAATTCTCCTGCAAAGTCACAAGACAATCTGCTGGTACCAGGAAGACCAAAATTATAAGCGTTGGAGTGGGCATCCCTGTAGATTTGAAAAACAGGGCGAGACCTATATAGGCATTAAGTTTACTTTATGTGTATAGGAGTCTAGGATGATGTTTATTTCGCTGAACTTGATTACTCTTTATTCAGGGGCCGACTCCTACCTGCCGTTTGGTTCGGAGTTTTCTCACCGTTCATTGAAGATCTTATGGTGGCTTTGAGTTGTTATTACTCCCCTTTGGGTCGTTGTCTCTTTGACATATCCCCCGTTTCCCTTCTTTTTTCTATTCAAGACTCTACACCATCTTAGTGTGTGAATTTTGAAAGAAAGAACTTTGTTTATGTTTGTCTTTTGTATTTTTATTGTGGGTTTTTTTCTTGTGCAGTTCCTATTTACTTTCTGGCATGTGGCTATGTTTTTCGGCCATTGTAGGTGTTTCCTGTTATCTTTTTTATTCCATTTCAGTGTTTCTCAAATATCATGATAGTCATTTACATTATTCTATGACTTGACTTCTAAACTTTTCAGATAAATTTGGTGGTTGCTAAAATGATATCTGCATAAAAGCATTTTGTAGAAGATACAAGTCTTTAATATGCAAATATAACATTCCTAAAAAGACATCCCTTACGCAATCCCAAGAACATTCCAAGTCCGCAAAATCATATCTACACCAATAAATTAATTCAATACAAATATGTCCTCAATACAGAAAAAAACTATAAATGTTGATGAAATAGACAATCAATAGAACATAGTGATAACGATCGTCATAAAACAATTAATTCATGTAATGTTCACAAATCACAAAATATCGAATTAGGATTTAATACAATAGTCAATTTTAACTCGGTATCACTACATGTAAATCTCGCACAACTGTACCTTTAAAACAAAGCAAGGAAATAAAAACCTCGTGGGAACAAGAATGACGCTTTCATTGAATAAAAAACAGGAAATACCTACAAATAATTTTTCAATTAATGAATGAAGCCTCAGTTTTCAATCATACATTTTTTCCCTGAATATACTGAGAAGGAAAGACTTTTTTGGATATTCTGTTGAAATTCGGAATTAGACAATGGCGGCATCCGGGATTTGCGTCGTCATTTTGCTGGACTCGTGATAGAAAATTTTATTTCCTTGGAAATTCGGGATTTGAAAGTTATTTTCCTAGAGTCAACATTCCAGGAACCGAGCATTTACGTGCTTCAAATACAGATTTAGGTCGATTGTTAACACATCTGCACAGTTTGTAAATACGACTCCGTACTAAAGATCGAAGGGATCTTAAAAACCCAATATGATAGGGACTCAGTTCTTTTTCTTGGGGCGTCTATCTCTTGGCACAAAGGGGACATGAATAACTTGTGATTGGAGAGGATTTCATGTCAAATGAAACTCTTTTGTATTTTGTTTCCAATGATGAATTCCTAGTTTTTTGATAAGCCAGCCGCAAAAAAGTGCTTTACATGCAAAAACGATGTTATTGGAAGCTTTGTGTGCAGGTACAACAACATATTTGTCATGCAATGTAGAGATCTTCAAATACAGACTACATGGATTGTAAACACATCTTCGCAGTTTGTTAACACAACTCCTCACTTCGAATGGATCTTGCCCAATTTGACAAGAACTCAAGTTTTGGTTCTTGGTTTGTCTTTCGCTTAACCCATACTTCGGCGTAATCCTCAACTGCGATCACAACGATCTTGAAATTCAAATTCTAATTTATACGCTCTGAGTCTTGGAATTTCGGACCATTGGAGACCACCTTCCGTAGAAATTCGTTGAATAAAAATTATCTTAAGATCACCAGAAATAAGAGCCAGAACATTCGCATGTTAGAGGGGATTTCAGAAAAATTTCAATGTTTAGGTCCTGTAATGCCTTTTGGTGATTAAAAGTTCTCCCGCTTATTGGTCTTCGACAGCTGTAAGATACTATAGGGTTGATTGATATTTAAAATCGGGAGAGATTTGAGAAGTGACTTATTTGCGATTCAAAATATTGTGATGTAAATTGCATCCACTCCTTTGTTTTTTCAAAGCGTTGACTTATAGGATATCAATAACAGTGATGTGAGAATATGATGAACACCCAAAGGTGAACAAAAACTGTTTAACAAGTCATTGAATAAATTAGAAACTGCTACTAGAAGATGATCTACCAAACAACGGCAGTAGAATACCGAAGGAACAAAGCACAAGATTACACAAATCAAAGTCCAGAGACAAGGCAAAAGCAAGAACACCAAACGACGGAAGACCAAAGACACCACATGCCCACAAAACACACAGTACAGTACACGAACCAACAGTAGTTCTGGATTTGAGATGTTTATGACCATGGCTTCAACCAGCTGTTTCTGGATTTGAGATGTTTATGACCATGGCTTCAACCAGCTGTTGGGTAACATTAAAACATCCAGAACTGGATAACTTTCCTATTATACCTTTGATAATATTGTTGTTACAACAATAAGGCATGTGTTTTCTTACATTGATATATCTCAAATTTGTACTTTATATTATAGAGAAAATTTGCTTTGCTATTAGAATGTTTTTGAATACATTAAGTTTAAATCATAGTCATTTTATTCATGCATTAGATTTCAATTAAACGTGATTGAAAGGTAATTTTAGCCATTTTTATATAATGTAATATAATGTCAGAATTTGCGCACTTTGTTTACATTTTTCAGAAACATGTGTTTTTAATAACAAATATTTGGTCTTTTAATTTGGTGTTCTTCACATAATATGTTTAGAATTATTTTGATATTGATGAACAATTCCTGTAGATACATGTCGGTAGGGATTTATGATCGATTTGAATTTGAAATTTTAACCTTAATATTGCCCGAAAGGAATATAAAAAGTTCATAATTAGAAATTTATTTATTTAAATCAAAACCCCAGGCTCTTAAAGCATTAAAACTTATAAAAAAGAGGTGGAAAGTGTGAAAAAATTCTGATGCATAGTAATGGATAAAATCAGAGGCATTAGAACTTCAAAATTATTGCCATTTACAATTAAGTTTTCGTATCTTTTTTCTTTTGTTGAAAACGTAAAAAATGGGGGTTAAATTTGTATAACCCCTGCATTAGTGAAATATACAAATAGAATTGTTATCTTTGTCGAACAACTGCCTCAAATGTGTAAAATTTCCCTAAAAATGTTTACATCTTTGAACTAGATACAGACAACTGGCGTTTTCGGAAGTGACCCGCAATTTCAATTCTGAAACTTGGGGCAAAAGTCAATTTCAGGTAAGTGAGGATTCAAATTCTGTTTGACACACAAATGTTTTGATACAGTAATTTGCTGGATATAGTGATTTCTTGAAGTTTTACCAAACCCTATCATTTCTTAGCTAAAATCATTTTAGCCAATAAAAGTTAATAAATCTTATGATGAAAATTTGGTAAACAGTAAAAAGTCAAAGTATTGGCAAGCAGGAAGTGGACGTTTTACAAATTTGAAAACCACGTATACAATACAAATCATCATTTCCAAGCTTCAGACCAAATTTCAAATAATTCCCTCAAGTAAAAGTCAAGAAATCTGTGACGGAAATTTGATTTATAGTAAAAAATCAAAGTATCGGCAAACAGGAGGTGGGCGCCCGACAAACTTGAAAATTGCTTACACAATACAACTCATAATTTCAAAACTTTAGACCCAATTTCAAATCATTCCGTCCAGTAGAAGCCAAGAAATCTGTGACAGAAAATTTTATTTATAGTGAAAAATCAAAGTGTCGACAAACAGGAAGTAGATGTCTGACAAACTTGAAAATTGCTCACACAATACAAAAATACAACTCATCATTTCCAACCTTCAGACCAAATTTCAAATCATTCCCTCCGGTAGGAGCCAAGAAATCTGTGACGGAAAATTAGATTTATAGTAAAAAATCAAAGTATCGGCAAACAGGAAGTTGATGTCCGACAAACTTGAAAATTGCTTACACAATACAACTCATCATTTCCAAGCTTCAGACCAAATTTCAAATCATTCCCTCTAGTAGGAGCCAAGAAATCTGTGACAAAAAATGTTGACGGACAGACGGATAGACAGACGGACAGACAGACAAAGTGAAAACTATAGGGCACCCGCATTCATCAACTTTCTTCTTCATGAACACATTGTGACTCCCCAAACATCGTCCTCATAAATTTCAAGTACAGTTTGTATTTATACATTTAATCCCCTCAGGCATATTAGACACTACAGATACATTAACTCAACAAAGGTAGGTCATCTGCTTTTGTTTCATTTATCTTAATTAATATATTTCATGAAAATAACACACATCATAAAAGCAATCAAAGTATAAAATGTGGGACTCGGAAATTAAACAAGCACGGATACGCGATTTGAAGTTAAGAGGGCATACTTAAAAAACTGTCCGAGTGTGGCGAAACAGATATTGGACAAATACTGGCATAAACCCCGATTTTCCATAAAATCTCCGCCTTCTAAAATATGTTCCCTAATTCCCTTAAACAAAAAAAGATAGTACTCAGAACTTTCAATAATAATAGATTGTTACTTTTCACCACCCATAGAGAAAAGGGCTGTCAAAAAGTCCTGTGCATAAGATTACATGCAAGTGCTTGTCAACAACTATGCCTAAGATTAAAGAAAGTGCCTAGTGCAAAACCTTCAGCTGATTGACAAACAGAGAGACGGACAGACATACAAATGACGGTATCACTTAGCATCATTTTCCTTTCATATTAAGGGGAAAAATGACTATTTATGGCGACATTTCTTTCAGCACAACAAGTTCTAAAGAAGTCTACTTGTAGTATCATCTCACACCATCCCTCCTGACCTAACCAGATGGTTTTGGTAGCATAGTACCATTAAACTGGCATTTAGCAATTTTGCCAATTTGAGGCGCACATATTTTCACCTTAGAATACAGACTAAGCAGTATCATCGCTGACGTTGCGTTCTTCCGTTTATTTAAACTTGTAAGGACCGAAGCTCTTCACAATGAAAAATATGAAATTTATTCATTTTCTATTTGCCAACAAAGGAATAGAAGCTATTAACATCTGGCGAAGAGGTCACCTCTTAAATTCCGCATTATTTCAAAGCTCAACCCAGACCTATAGTATCCTACCGTTATACAACGACCATAAGCAAGAGAATTTCTTACTGCACAAAGGCATTGCAGGAACTAGACATTGAGAATTTTCTGAAATCTCCTCTGGCATGCGACTGTTCCGCCTCTCCTTTTGTTTACAGTCCGATATGTTCATGTAATTAACGGCGATCTCAAGATAATTGAATAGTCCGAATTTTTGAGAGCAACAGCATAACAATTGAAATGCTAAGGATGCTGTTGAAGATTACGCTAGAGCGTGATTTGAGAGAGACAGAGCAAGAACCAGATCTTGAGTCCTTGTCAGATTTGGTAAGATCCATTCGATCTTTAGTGCAGAATCGTGTAAACAAATTTCGCAGATGTGTTAACAATTATCCTAAGTCTGTAAGTCATGAAGCAAGTAAGTGCTTGTCTACATACATGACAAAGCTTCTAATAACATCGTTTTTGTATTTAAAGCGCATTATTGCAACTGCATCATAAAAAACTAGGCTTTGATCACAATATCGAAACTTCGATCTTCTATAAACCCACTGATGCACACTGCTACTTGAACTATACATCCTGTCATCCCAAAGTAGTATCAAAAGGCCGATTCTGCCGCACTCATGCAAAATCCTGCATAAAAATCCCTACCCCGAGGGCAAAATGCAAACGGACTGCATTCCTATTGAGCATAGGGTAAATACAAGAATGGCATATGTATTCGGTGATAGACAAGTCGTCCCACAGGACACCTTAAAGAGAGGTGTGCCTACGTCCGAGATTGATATAAATAAAGATATGGCATCAGAAAGAAATAAGATGGNATCGAAACTTCGATCTTCTATAAACCCACTGATGCACACTGCTACTTGAACTATACATTTTGTCATCCTAAGACTTGCAAAGATGCTATACCTAAATCTCAGTTTTTTGCGACTGAGGCGTCTACGCAGTGATGACAATGACTTTAAGCAGTAGTGTAGCGTCATGTCATCCTTTTTTTCATGGGCGTGGCTACCCCAAAACCGTTATTGACCGGGCTTTAAGCTCTGTTTCCTGCAAAGACAGAAAACGGGCTCTTGTACCTAAAACTAAGAGAGACCGTGACAGGGTCCCTTTGGTTCTGAATTTCAATCCCCATAACGTCGCCATCAGAAACATTTTGCTAAACAAATTCAAGCAAATAGAACAGAAGGATCCCCTGATGGCTGAAGTGTTTCCTTTCTCTCCCCTCACGGCATACAGAAGGGGTAAAACCATCCGTGAGCATTTAGTCAGCAGTGCTCTCAAATCAAGAGTTATTGCCGACTATCGGGAACAAGAGGATCCAAAAGAGCCAGATGTGTTACCTGTCCTTTTGTATTGGAAACTAGTGAAGTACGCGGTCCAGACAATGTATTTACAGTTTATAACGGTTTTACCTGTATTACAGAAAATGTAGTGTACGTGATTATTTGTAAGCTGTGTTCAGAACTATATGTTGGGGTGACTAGCCACCGATTGGGTGATCGTTTTGCAGAACATTTACGTTCTGTTAAAAATAAACTAGACTGCCCAGTCGGCAATCATTTTTGTCTTCCTGGACATAGCCAACATGATCTACAGATAACTGTTCTAACTAAAGTGGAGGGAGGCCGTGATCATAGACGTATACTTGAACAGCGAATCATCCATTGTCTCGGTACAGTACGTCCCAGGGGAATAAATATTAAGCAGAATACCGTAGATTAGATAATGTGTTTATGTTCACTATTCATCAGTTGTTCGTCTTTGGGTTATTTATCAATTGATTTGTAATTTCTACACATACACCTAACGTTATTTTTTTTTCTATCTAGGTCATGTCTTTGATGTTCTAATTACATGGTTTTAGTTGGAGACAACAGAAGTAACGCGTGTCTTGGTCCACGGTGATGTCCTATTCTTTTTTTCACCCTCGCAAAAGGATTTAACTCCGAAAATTTGGGCCTTTTCTATCTTGTACATATATTTTTTAGATTTTAGTTTTATTTCATATTTTTATTTGGTTGTTCTCCATGCACGACAGCAATACTAACGTTCTTATTCTGTCTAATTTATATGCCATTAAGCTGTCTCGCAACATATATTTTTATTTGATCACACTACACCGGGTAGTGCTACATACAAGAGAGTTTCATTTTACAGAATGAAATCCTTTCCAATCACAGGTCATTCATGTCTTCCTTGAATATCCATACTAAAAATAACAATTAAGACCTGCCATACTTATATTGAAAACA
>MJUU01015882.1:0-11483 GCA_002080025.1 Modiolus philippinarum | reverse complement strand
TGACAATTACGTAGAAATCACGGGTTACGAATTCAATAACGTTCCTTCCATGTTTCGGTTATGCAGAATGTGCAGCTTATATCAGGCCGACTGTGGCGACAGCAGATAACGGGCTATTTTTCTTTGTAGTTCTGACCACTGGTCTGACCACTTTGTTCATGTCTGGATAAACTAGACTTTGGTCTTCTGTGCATGTATGCTTCGCAGCCAAGAGCTGTGCAGGTCCAAGTAGCCACTCGCTTTGATGAATTTCGCAATCTTGAATCGATCTTGTACCCAACTTTGAGGGTTCACTCGATTAGAAGGTAGTTCAACGGTTCCGGAGTACAGTGTTTCCGGATATTCTCTGATTTTTCAAGAGTTGTTGCGGATTTTTCCACATTTTCTTGAGACGTGTTTATCTCAACGTTGTCCAAATTCATCGTTGTTTGCAGCTAATCGTCTGTGAACGTTCGTTCTGTATGATCGTTCAAAAATTGTCTTTATCCAAGAGGTTGTTTTGCACGTGAAACCTTGTACGCAAGTGGTGCCATTTTTGTCTCGCCCGTGACGAAAGTCGCGGAAAGCGAGACATATGCGTACAAAATATGGCGGTGGCGGCGACAGCGACGTAAACTTTCATGTTAAATTTTTGTGATTAGGTCATTTTCTCAGTACCTATAAGTGGTAGGTCAATGATATTTAGTATATAGGTTGGTCTTGAGAAGTACATGAGAGTCTGCTATCTGGCTTTTATCTGTGACCTCAATTTCACGGTCCAAGGAACATGTTAAGTTTTTGTGCTTAGTTTAGTTTCTCGGTAACTATAAGTGGTAGGTTAATGATTGTGACTTTGCCCCGTCTCTAGCTACAAAAGTGTGTTTTACATTTAGCTTTGTAATAGGGTATAGCATGGCAGGACTGGTTTCTCCAACAACTACTCATCCAAAATTCAGTCGTTGAGCGAATGGTGCATTGCCATCACTTGTATCTGTCCACTGAACGAGCACCTGATGTGCTATGAGAAGATCCCGTCCAATCAACAACATTATCTTGTAACTGTCATCAATTGGTTGTAGCTGGCTAGCAATGTCTCTCAAGTGTGAGCGGTTCTGTGTATTTTCCGGTGTCGGAATTTCACCCCGATTGTTGGGTAATATTATCACATTCAAGGAGTTGCGGTAGATCAAATGCGCATTGCCGTAAGTAAGTAAGTAAATTCTTTATTTAATGAGGGTGACTCAATTAGACTTGATCTAATTTTCATTGAGGCCCTCCAATCATTCATCAACTAATTTCATACATATTTAAACACAATTAAAAAGCACAATAAATAAATAAAGAAGCATGAATACAACACATGTATCAATATTTCAAGTAATACATTTCAAGAAATGATTGAAACAAAGCTCCTTAAATAAAGACAATTTTTTTTTATATTGAATGGCAAGTCATTCCATATTTTAACTGCGGAATATTGAAAAGATTTTTTTATAAAAATTTGTATTTGGTCTATTTAAAAATATATCATCATTTTCTACAGATCTCAAATTATAACTGTGAACTTCATTAACTGATTGTAAAAATTAGTATTCTGGAATACATACTTTTGATATTTGACTCTTTCAACAAAAGGTAACCATTTAAGGAAGAAAACATAAACTTTGATGAAATTGTTTTGTCACACTCAAGTATTATTCTGGCAGCTCTTTTCTGAAGTTTTGTAATTCTATCTGATTCCTTTTTTATGTACCTCCCCCCATGCTGAACTGCAGTAATCAATTTAACTCATTTAAAGTGCCATTTTTTGAAGAAATAATCTTTCATACTTTATTTACATAATACCCCTATTCAAAATTTTCATCCATTTCAATGCCAAGACGTTTATGGCATTTGATATTTTAAATTGGATTTTCGTCAATTTTTATACACAGTTCTGGCAATTTAACAAGTTTTCTTTTGGAGCAAATCCTCATACACTTAGTTTTGTGTATGTTTATTACTGTGCTGTTTTTATCACACCAACATGTGACAGCATTTACATCATTTTGCAGCTCATTGTTTATATTTTC
Organism: Modiolus philippinarum; assembly: GCA_002080025.1. NCBI lineage: Eukaryota > Metazoa > Mollusca > Bivalvia > Mytilida > Modiolidae > Modiolus > Modiolus philippinarum. The sequence goes on along the minus strand of MJUU01015882.1, from coordinate 9,432 downwards.
AACATATTTGTCATGAAAGTGTAATGTTGAATCATCTGCAAATAAATCTATACTTGATTTATTCATATGAAGGGATAAATCATTTATATATATAATAAATAAAAGAGGTCGTAAAATTGAACCTTGAGGAACACCGTATCTAACTGTATGTTTATCAAATTTTATATTTCAACAATGGACTTCTTGCTTCCTATTTGATAAATAAGATTTTATCCGATCTAAAGTAATTCCCCCGACATGATACAAGCCAAGTTTTTCCAAAAGAATAGAATGATCAACCAAGTCAAAAGATTTACTGAAATCGATGAAAATAGCCCCAACTACTTCACCATTATCTAAATATTTTAGCCATTCGTCAATAAGTTTGGTTAGTGCAGTCTGACAAGAATTACCTTGTCTAAAACCCGACTGTGATGTGTGTAACAATTTGTTTAAACTATTTAAAGTATTTGTACAATTGAGTAAAAACATGATTCTCAACTAATTTTGAAATAGTGCAGAGCACCGATATTGGTCTATAATTTGACGGAGCTTTATGAATGGGGGTTACCCTTGCATATTTTATTGCACTTAACTCGTGTAGAGCAATTACGGCTGATGTGAGCCGTTGACTAGCAACACCTGTAGCATACGTTATTTTCCCTGAGCAATCCGTACATCCAGGGATTTGGCTTTGAAGCTCTTGTACTCATTTAATGGGTGTTTCATCTTGTGCAAAATACAAATATCTAAACTTTCTTTACCGAATGTTGCATCAGTATTTCTGTCTCTTTCAGTCCTTGCGTGGTGCGTGTGGTGATTCTAGGTCTTTTCAAAGATTGCTGCTGAGTAAGCTGAGTAATTGGCTTCTTCATGATTTGATTATTGTAGTCCACAGTTACAGAATACGGTCGTTCTTCATTTTGCATATTTCAGATATGAAATTGCAAAATTCCTGATTGGCGGAAATGGTACGATATGCTTTACAGCTGACTGATCTCGCGCTTCATTTCTCCTGGAGCCCATACGGTAATTTGCGAGCTATCGGTATCATTCCTGACGACTAGTCGAAGTATGCCAGTTTGCTGGTTTTTTTTGCTTGACAAACTGGATCTCTGTGAGAATGTTGTGCAAGTCATATAGCCGCTTAGAATCTTTATTCATCAGTTTAGGAAATTTATCCAATTTCTGTTTGAATGAAGCCTCTAACATCTCAGGTGCGCCGTTTAATTTCATTATCTAGACGTGTCCAAGTTACTTAAAACCAAAAGACGGATTATGAACACTACACACTTGTATGCGTTCAGCATATTTGGACGATTCTGGTAATAACCATTTAACCATTAACGCTAGTTCTTTTTTTTCAGAAACGCCTTTTTCTCTCAATCGTAGCTAAGAAGTTTGATTTCCAGCCCAAATAAATCCCTGTGTTGTCCTTAAACTTTGTAAGCCCGGTAGATAGGGCCTCCATCTACCGTTACAATCGTTACATCCTGAGTTTGTCCACCACTTGTTCTTCTTTGACCAGATTTCTATCAGAAAATGCGCATTGTTGCTTCACACACTTGTGAATTGCAAATTCAAAAACATTTACAGATACATGAAAGGTTGAAGAGTCCAATATGACAAAAAAAAATCAAATGAGCCCACAGTAAATAATTATATACCTATATTGGATTAGTTGCCATTTTTGTCAATATTTCACATTTTTACCCCCTTTTTAGCTCATTTGCCTATGCCAAGGTGAGCATGGCGTCCATCGTCCGTCGTTATCTTTTCATTAAAATCTTTTCCCCTCTAAAACCACTTCACCAATTTGAACAAAACTTGGTCACAAAAGTCCTTCGGTGTTTTCCTTCACAAATTGTGTCTGGCTTGTCCGCACCTCATCTAAGGTGGTTGCCAGTTGTAAACATAGTTAAACGTAGGGACCCTAAGGGAAATGAATTGAAAGATCTTCTTCTCTGAAAATACAGAGCCAATTGGAACCAAACTTGATCACGATAGTCCTTGGTTTTCCTCTTCAAAGTTTGTGATTTTTTTGTTCGTACCTCATACAAGACGGCTTCCAGCAGTTTTAACATAGGGCCCTATGGAAATACATTCAAATATCTTCTCCTCTAAAACCACTTAGACAATTGGAACAAATCGTGGTCACAAGGGACCTTATGTGGTCTTCTTTAGAGTTTGTGATTTTTATGTTCATACCTTATCCAAGATGGCTGCCAGCGCGGAACATAGTTTATCATTGGACCCTATGAGAAATGCATTCAAAGTTCTCTTCTTTATCTGAAACTAGTAAGCCGAAGGGAACCAAAACAGTCCTTGGGTGGTTCCTTCAAAGTTTGTAGTTTTTTTCTTAGTTTATCCATAATAGCAGCCTTTGCGGAACATAGTTCAATATAGAAGCCCTATGGGAAATACGATCAGAGATATTCTCCTCTGGCAATATTTTGTTATCAGAAACTAAAGAATTTTGCAAAGAATTTCCATGCAGTGTACAACCGAAATGATCAGAAACCGAGGATATATCGGAGTTTATATAACCAAGAAGTTTCAGTGGTGATACTCAATGCTTCTTGTAATAAAAGTGTTTGAAACAAACACAACCTTTGATTTTTAATCACTCATTGATTTTTTTTTATTAGAGTTAAATTTTCCATCTCCCACTTGAAAGCTCACCTGACCCAAAGGGCCAGTGCGAGCTATTGCCATCACTTGGCGTCCGTCGTCAGTCCGTCTGTCCATTAATTCTTCACATTTTCATCTCCTCCTCTGAAACCACTGAGAAGCAAATTCAACCAAACTTTACAGGAATGATGTACGGAAGGTTCGTTACGACCATTGCTCATTTTGTTCCGATCCGATAAAAAAAAACAAAGCCGCCAGCACGTAACTTAGGTCTAACATTGGTCCCTATCACATTTTCATCTTCTCCTCTAGTACCACTGTAGCAAATTCAACCAAGCTTTACACGAAATTTGTATGGAAGATCCTTTACAAAGACTGCTCATTTCATTCCGATCCGATAAAAAACATGGCAACCATTGTGGACCTTAGGCTAAACATTGGACCTATGAAAAATCACATCTCTGAAACCAGTGAAGCAAATTCAACCAAACTTTACAGGAATGATGTATGGAAAGGCCTTTAAGGAGATTCCTCATTTGGTTCGGATCCCATAAAAAAAAACATGGTTGCCAGTGCGGAACTTAGGTTTAACATTGGACCCTATGGGAAAAATTTTATTTTCATATTCTCCTCTGAAACGGCTGAAGCAGATTCAACCAAACTTTACAAGAATGATGTATGGATCGTCTTTTACAAAATTGCTCATTTTGTACCGATCAAAAAACAAAAACAAAAACAAAACAAAACAAAAACAAAACATGGCAAACAGCACGGAACATGGTTTAACATTGGACCCTATGGGAAAATCACATTTTTATCTTCTCCTCTGAAACCATTGAAGCAAATTCAAAGAAACTTTACAAGAATGATGTAAGGGAGGTCCTTTGCAACAATTGCTCATTTTGTTCCGATCCAATAAAAAAAGGCTGCCAGCACAGAACATAGTTTAACATTGGACCCTGTTAGAAAATCACATTTTCATGTTCTCCTCTGAAACGACTGAAGGAAATTCAACCAAACTTTACAGGAATGATGTTCTATAGGTCCTTTACAATGATTGCTAAAATTGCTTCAATCCGACAAAATACATGGCCACCAGCGTGAAACCTAGGTTTAACATTGGAACCTATGGGAAGGTCACATTTTAATCGTCTCCTCTGAAACTGCTGAAGCAAATTAAACTAAACTTTACAGGAATGATTTTTGTAAATAACTTGACAAAATTGCGCATCTAGTTACAATTGGATAGAAAACATGGATGCCAGCAGGGAACATAGTTTAAAATTGGACCCTATGGGAAAATCACATTTTCATCTTCTCCTCTGAAACCAGTGAAGCAAATTCAACCCCACTTTACAGGAATGATGTACGTAAGGTCCTGTACATAAATTGCTCATTTCATTTCGATCCGACCAAAAACATGGCCACCAGTGCAAAACATAGTTATACATCGTAGCCCGTTTTATTAAAACCATACTTTTCAATATCTTCTGTGAAACTATTCAAGCAAATTAAACTAAACTGTATTGAAGGTACTTTGCAACATACAGTAGGAGTTAAGGTAATTCGAGATAGGACATAGGTTAAGTTTTTCTAAGCGTCCCCTCATTCCCTTTCAGTTTTACTATTTTCACTTACGTAGCAGGCATGAGATTCTTTGTTTCAACTACAATTATTTAAAAATTTCTCTTCCAATCTCGATTTCCATGGTAACACAAGCTATTTTATTTCCAAAGACTCAACATCTCAACATTGTTGAAGAGTGGCGACAATATGTGCCGAAAATGTACTACACATATTGTCGCTGGCGACAATATGTGTAGGCGACAATATGTGCAGGGCTACAATATGTGCAGGGGCGACAATATGTGCCGTAACACCCAACTCAGTGGAACTCTTCATATTTATAATGGGCAAATAACAGTTGTACAAAGTAAACAAAATGCAATTAATAATATTCACGTAATGCGTTCATGATCTCAATGGGAGTTTTCCTTGATAAATGGCCAAACAGGGATCAAGAACTATTAAAATATATGCATACTGTCCGCCTTGCTGCGGCTAGGGGGTCAGGATTAAGTTGGGTCTCCTATGACGAGCAATACCGCCTTAGGAAATCTCGCTATCCACATTCCTCATGGGGTAATATGGATATGGAGTTGTGGGTTCTTTACGTGTCAACACCACACAAAAAGAGTCCATAACTATAAAGCACAAGATAACTCGTCTGAGCAAGGGTACACACAAACTGCCCAACTCTCGACAGGGAAATGGTTCCTTTTCTTATCGAGCCTGCCGGGGCTTTAACAAAGGTAAATGCGACCATAGGCTTCGCTGTAAATTAGCCCACAAATGTTCAAAGTGCTTGTCAAGGGGATCACCCTGTCAAATTTTGCAGTGACAAATAATTATCAACTCTTTTCTCCCGGGGCCTCGCTTATCCATGAGGAAGCAGTAGAAGAATCTTTAAAACAAAACTATCCTAATAAAAAAATCGTAAACGAGATAATCAAAGGTCTTTATTCCGGTTTCAAATTAAAATACACAGAAACTAGATTACTAGTTCCATCAAGGACTTCAAATAGTGTTTCACAACGGATGGACATAGTAGCAGAAAAATTGAAGAAAGAACTGACACTCGATAGAATTGCGGAGCCATTCCCGCATCCCCTCTCCCAACCCTATACACTTCCCCGATTTTCGTGGCAAAAAAATTGGCGATTTCAAATGATACACAATTTATCTTTTCCTCATTTTAATCCCTTAAACGATTAAATAAATATGGATCCAGAATTCTGTCCGTTATTCCAGCATTGATGATGCAAGAGAGATGATTAAACGCATCGGAAAGGGGGGCAATTAGCGAAAGAGGACATTAAGAGCACTTTCAGATTATTGAGAGTGTTTCCTTCCAACTTCGATCAATTGAAGTTTCGGTTGTATGTTGAATACATTTTACACTATTTAGATGACTTTCTTTTTGGCTGACCTCCTGGCACTGCAATCTGTCAAGACAGTCTTTACTTTTTTTACAGGGGTATGCAGAATAGGGGCTGTCCCATTGGCTGAAGATAAGACTAACACAAATTTTGACTTTTCTGCGTATCGACTTCGAAACAATCGAAATGAAATTGAGACTTCCCACAGAAAAAAATATTTGTCATAAAAACCAAATTAGAAGTCTTCATGAGGACTAAGAAGGTCTGTTTACGTGATTTACAATCGTTAATTGAGTTATTGAACTCTGCATGGCAGGTCGTAGCCCCGGATCGGGCTTTCTCTAGGAAGCTCAAAGACGCAACATGCGGAGTCAAAAAAAGGAAAACACCACAAAATCAGAGTGACTATCGCCATGAAAGATGAACTAAGAGTCTGGCATTCTTTTTTGGACGAATTATACAGGCGTCAACGTCATGCTCGAATCTCTTTGGACTGATGCCGATTCCATGCATCGACCATTTTACAAAGTGCTGGTATATATTTCCAGGGTAGATGGACCCAGGCTAACTGGCCTAATAAATGGGTTGAAATGACATCAGTTTTGGATCTATTTCCTGTAGTTGTCGCACTCCACATTTGGGGGAAATCTTAAAAATTAGATATTGACAACAAATTTGTCGTCTACATCATTAATCAGAAGTCATCAAAATCGCAGAGCATTGTTCCTTTTCAGGTCTTTAATAATGAATACACTAATTCACAATATTATGATAAGAGCAATTCATATTCCTGGGACAATAAACAAATTGCTGATTCTGATTGGCAGAGATTCCTAGAGTTGTGTCCTGTTGCGGAGACAAAAGGGGAAGAAATCCCAGACCATATTTGGAAGATTAAACAGCTGCGATTGAACATCTCGTAGATTCTTCTTTGGCTGAAAATACCAGAAAAATTCTTTTCATACTTATAGGCAATCCTATGAATTAGATAATTTGTGGCCAGTCCCCCTTAATGACCTTTTATACTTTTTCACAGGGACAGGGACATCGCTCGCCGTCTACTATTACAACTTACATTTTGGGGTTAAGCTTTGTGCATAAAGTATACTGCCATCAGGATAATACACAAGCCTTAATAGTAATAATAATGATCGAAACGCACAAAACCTTTTAAACCCGATGTCTGTGTACCTATTTCAATCAGCTTGCTTAAAAAATTGATATCGTCTCTACGCCATGTATGCAGTTCGTCGTTCGAATGCTCCTTATTTTCCTCCGCATTTTTTCTCTGGCCTTTTTTTGGTCTTTTGATGATCGCAGAAATAGCCGCCGACACAAACATGAACCCAGGAGCCCACTCCTTGCATTATTCAGACATAAGATTTATTGACGAAGAATTGCACTTAACAGTCAAAAGTTCAAAATTCCAAATCCGTGTCGGTCACAATTCGTAGACAAGACGACTAGTTAATTTGTCCGGTCTTTAACCTAAAAAGTTATATAGCTATTCGAGCCAATAATCATGGCTCCCAACTTTTCATACACTATGACGAATCAAAAATGACGAGATTTCAGTTTTCTTCTATTTTGAGGAAAGCCTTGAATTTTTGCGAACAACCCGGGCAGTATATAACACATTCATTTAGAATACTTGGAGCTACAGAAGCAAAGCGAGTCGGTTTCAATGACGAGACCATAAAGAAATGGGGAGGCTGGTCATCAGATGCTTTCAAAAAGTATTTTCGCCTTGATTTATAGATTTCCTTATTTAAATTCTTATCGTCATGTTCCCCTATTTCTGTATTATAGGAACACGAAATATATGAATAATTGGTTTATCCATTGTGTTCTGGGCCCGGAAAAACACTTTTACAAGACCAGGAAGGAGTGCAGCTAAAGCTACAGAATTCTGGTTGTCATATATAACTTGGCACAGACAGAGGGAACTGAATTTGGACGAGTTCAAAAAGTTTGTAGATCATAACATGGTGAGCCTTCCCGCGGCGGAATTTATTGTCATTCTAGTGGGGTCTAATGATCTTGGTACCAAAAAAGTTTATGATTTGTATACAGACATTGAACAAGATCTTCTCAGGTTGAGGATATTGTGTCCACTTGCAAGGATTATATGGTCCGAAATTTTGATAAGAAGGTACTGGCATTTTGCAAAATCTGGTAAAGCCGTGGAGAATCTAGAAAACCATTAAACTTGCTGGTTAGAAATTTTATTATCAGCATTGGAGGTTGTGTGATAAGACACAAAAATATTCGTGCTACGGAGCACACACTTTATAGAAATGACGGTACCCATTTGTTAAATATTGGGAATGGAATATACTTTTAAAACAATATTCAAGGTGCATTCAAATACTTTTGTCCAAAAATGGTCCGGTTTTATTTCAAAATGACGATTGATTTCGCCGCGGGGCGCTCACCTGTTTAAACCATATAGTAGTTTCTTTTTGTGTGTTCAAAGGGGTTTGCGTGGCGTTGAGCAGTTCTGCTCATTTGTCTATTTTCGGCTTTAAGCGGTAACAGTACCGGTAGTACGAATCAGAAAAGTGTCACACTGTCAAAAATGTGAGCAAATGTGTACATCAATATTGTCTCAATGGGGTTTGTAGTTTTTGGCTTATAGGTGACAATAGGTGGCCTACCCCACCAAAATATTACATTTTTGAAATCTTCTTTCAAGTTCCGATTTTCAAGCAAAAAGGGAACTAAAAATCCTTTAAAGCGGTAACAAGCTAGTATGAAATTGTAGCCTGATTTCTAATGTTTTGAATGAACACCAAAACGATGACCTTTGCATCTATGGAGCCTCGTCATTGACACCAATGCACAGAGAGTCTCAAAAACGACAATAGTCGCGTGAAGCAGTGTTAGGGTAAATTTATTTTGACGTGAACTTCTTATTAATCCTTAATTTTAAACAAAGATTTCTGAAATTTAGATATTTTGTTTTCGGTTATGAATGTCCCTGCGTGAAATGTTTTGCAGATTTAATCTATAAGGAAAGATAAACTGGAAAATTAACTCTTTTGCAGTTTTTCTTACTTACCATTAATGCAAACTCTTTTCAATTTTGATTTAAATTTGAATTTTTCGTTTCAGAGTTATGACCCCTGGATTTAAGATTTATTTGAAAAAGTATAAGTTTTTTGCACTTCCTTTTAACTATTGGTTTGATATTTGATAAAATTTACTATTATGATCCCCTCATTTAAGAATTATTTGAAAAGGTATAAATTTCCTGCACATTTCTTTGGCAATTCCTTTTATAAGTATTGATTTGATATTTGATAAAGTTTACTTCTTAGTGAACTACATAGTATGTTTGGTTTTGTTTCCATTCAAGTGTTGTTTTAATGCAATAATACACTAAGCGCAGCAAATTCTTATACAAAGCTGTAGGTAAAAAAAAATGCAGAAACCGATAATAACATTTGACTTGATAGAAGGTATCAGTTAGAGTTTTTACAAACTTCAAGTGGTCTAGAACTTAGACGTTTATAATTCTGCAGGAAGTTCAAATATAAGATAATTCGATATTGTAATAATTTTTCAGATAAAATTGCACAAAACGGTGCTGACATTAACGTTTTTGTGATACATGTAGCAGTAAGAGATACTCAAAAATTACATTTCTCAAGCATTTGAACAAGTTGATTATGTAGGCGTTACCTGTCACTTAGGCAAAAATTGAATATACATAGACTTAATGCCATTTTATACAAGTTCTCAAGAATTCTGATATGAAGCCTGTATTCTGCAGGAAGTTGGTAATGGCCTATTTCAAATTTTACATACTGTAGCCCTATAAAACATCAAAAGCAGTATCTTTGGATAATAAAATCATACAGAAATGTACCCTGCGCAAATC
>MJUU01015880.1:0-25467 GCA_002080025.1 Modiolus philippinarum | reverse complement strand
TTTAAAAGACTCAAAGGATCAAGCACTATCTCCAATAAAACCAGATTCAGTAGAGAACAGTAAACAAGAACAAACCCTAACAGTTACAATTCCTAAAATGGAAACAAATAGAGAAATAACAGATGTAGCAAAAGTAAATGATTCTGTTTCCGAAAATACCCAGGTTTCCGAATGAATTCAAAATAGTGGATCATCTGTTATTTACATTATTAATACTCGAACAAAAGTGCTGTGATATTTTTTCTTCCTTTTTTTTCCTTTAGTAAATGACTGACACATTATTTTGGAAGGTGCATTAGACCTATTCAGGCCTGCTATTTGCTTTTTTATTTATTTCGCGGTATGACTGAAAAGCTTATTTGGTAGAAGCTTTAAGAAAAATACTTCACAATGCAGTATAAGACATAAATGGTAAGACGTCTTAACATAACAATGTATCCCTGTTATACCATGCAGTATACAATTTTCTACCAATGAGAGTATTCATTTTAAATCTCATGAATATTAATGTTCAGTCATGTATCATATCTGCACCAAAATAAGGTTGAATGTAGACAAAGATTACTAACTTTTAAGTGTTTTGTGACAAAATTCATTTTTTTATATCTATTTGTTCGAAACCAAAGACAAACATAGTTTATTTGAAAATATAATATGTTTGAGCTTTTGACGTCCGTCGTCCTTGTTATTTTTTCGTTCTAAGATTTTTGAAACCACTTCAAATACTATTTAACCACTCTGCCACTTAAACGAAAGAAATTTTGTATTAATATTCCTATGGCGGTACCCTTCAAGGCGAGGTATGCTCTTTCAATGTTTGTACCTTATTCAAGGTGGTCTCGTGCAGTAAACATACTTATTCAAGATAACCTCGTGCAGTTAGCATGTTTTATCAAGGACATTGTGGTAAAAACACTCAAAGATTTTCATCTCTTAAATCCTAGGACAATTTCTATTAAATTCTTTAAAAATTCATGATTTTTGAAATCAGTTGTTGTATGATGGCAAAGTTCGACTATATACTAGTATACATAAAACGCAATGGCTATATTTGACCACATTTAAAAGGTAAAATCTATTACAAAGCAGGATAACAGTAAACAACTACAATGGCCGAGAACTACAATCACATGCCTCAATTAACAACCGAACTCCACTAGAAAAACAATAATGAAAAAAGAGACAAACATAAATAACGATCGATAAGAACTCAGGATAGCCATACTTGGTACCGGCATTAGCAAAAGCCGGTGGTAGGGTTAAACCGGTTTATGGGTACCCATACCTCCCCTTCCTCTATCCCGTTTCCCTATAGTATAATAAACATGCGAACAAAACCCATACAGGTAGACTACTAACTCAATGACTACTATCTTGGAAAAGAAAAGCACATGACAAAACGTAATTTAGAAAGATGGGTCAAAGAGTGCTCGCCGCTAAACTGCCGGCTAGCTCAAGGAATCTACTCTGCTGGTAAAACACTGTCGCACTACGGAAGAAAATTCAAACTCAAAACTCCCCGCAAGGTTTTGGTAAAGAGTCGTCATGTATTTCAGTAGACATCGGCAGTATCAGTAAGAGGCCAGTAAATATGTAAAGTCTTAAGGTTACAGGAATCCAAAGCCACTTTAACTTTCACGGGATTTGTTCAGAAGATCTCGTCTATATCCACTATTACGTAAAGAATGTAAGTTACGTCCCAGTTTTTCTGGATTAATTATCAGTTTTTGACATTTTTAACACCATTTCCATAAAATCGAGGATGAGAAATGCCCTTTGTGATTAGCTGTTTGCGAGTCACGCCATATCTAGATATCAAATGTTCATATATTCTGTAAAACTTCTTAAAAGTATTTAATAATTTATAAAATCTGTAACCTAGTTGTAAAAGTATTGATGGGAGAGTAAGGTTACGCTCATTAAAATCATCAAGGGTTGAACAAATGCCAGCGAATCGTACAAGCTGAGATATATACACCCCGTAGGATAGTGCTATGGGAACGTCGCCGTCAAGAAAGGGGAAATTAGTAATAGTAAAATCAAAACCACCCCTTTTAGCATAAATTTTAGTTTTTATTTGACCAGAGTCAATGATGATACTTAGATCCAGAAAAGGGCAGTATTTAGAATCATTGTCTGCCTTATTACGTTTCAGTTGTTGTGGGTAAATGATGTCGACATAAGCTATAAACTGGGGATTGTCAATAGTAAGGATATCATCAATGTACCTGCTATTATCATTAAAAATAGAAATAAGTTTATCACTGTTAGGTACAGTTCCATTTTGTAGTTTTTTCATGAAGACCCGTTCGTAACAGAACAGAAAAAGATCTGCAATGAGAAGTGCACAATTAGTACTCATTGGGATTCCAATGACCTGATGATAAACAATGGTGCCGAAACGAACATAAATGTTGTCTAGCAAGAGATTCAGTGCCTTAATCATGTCATCACATGTTCAGGGGCAATAATTGTTGTAAGTAAGTATTGGAGAAAAATCCTTGCTTTTTGTTGCAGCAAATAAACTGAAGACGCGAAAATTTAAAGGACAATTTAATAAGTTGACCAAATATAGATTTAATCAAATTATATGGAAGGGTTGTATAAAGTGTAGAAAAATCATCGTTGTCAATAGATGAAACTGGTCTTTCTATGGATTGTAATTTATCGAAAACTTCAATAGAATTTTTTACACTTCAAAAGTAATTAACACCAGAGTTTTGCTATGTTTTTTTTTCAGAATAGTTTATAACTAACTCCATTATACAAGTGAGTGCACTTGTTAAATGGGTGGACAAATTTGTGGTAGAATAAATACTCGAAGCCGAAATAAAACGATGTTTATAGGGATTTTTGTGAAGTTTAGGAATCCAGTACAAAGTAGGTAAGGTGTTATCTTTAGGTGGAACTTTTGAGCGTTTCTGTATCCTTGTTATGTTGTTTGGGTAGCGTTTTGTCGTCTTCATTTGTATGTTTAAAAGTGCTAGACCTGGCCAATTCGTTTTTTTTTCTTGGACATCAATATAGTATTTTTTTCAGATGATGGCAACGTTGTTTGAAGCTTTGTCGACAGGTGCAAACACATATTTCTCAACAAATTCTTTCAGTTTGGACTTACTTCTGTTAACAGACAGCTTAGGTTGTGACTCATAATACTTTCCTGTATAGACATTAATTCTGTTGGTGACTTTACTAATGATTTTATCTTTAAACATTTTAAGAGCATGTTTGTCTGCACTTTCTCGTTTGCACCATTTTATACACTAGTTGGTTACCAAGTCTTAGATAATGTCGAAACAAGCTTGACAGTTTATTTTCGAAGGTAGGCGATATTACGGCCTTTTTCTAAAGAACCGTCTAACTTCTTTGTCTACAATAATGCTCAAGTCCCCCGTTAATATATGTCCACAAGGGTCATAGCGAAGTGGAACAGTTACAGCTGCTAGGGTCGAAATTAGCATCACAGGTAACAGAAGAGTAATTGAAAAAAATACTATCATTTAATATACGATTAACAATATAAATCGGAGATAAAACTTCGGGAACGGCCAACTTCTCAAAAAAAAAAAAAAAAAAACTGTAAGCAAACATAAAGTGGCCATTTTATAGAACATTTTTTTTTCTAATCTTAGCTTTAGCAAGAAAAAAATAGTCATGATATCGACTTTTTAAAAACATTCACGATATTTAAAAAAAGAATATTAATTCTTTGTACAAGAAACTTTCGTTGGTTTTCACCTGAATAGTTTGCAGCAGGACAGTAACTTGCATGTACCGAGTGTAAAATCGGATAGTATTTTCGTCAGGTCAATCTCAGAATTCAATTCATGATGCTTTGTTTATGTTTTTTTATCGGGTCCGTGTTGTTCATTTTTGTATATGTGCGTGTCTTCATTTTCTTTTCTATGCCGTGCTCGTGTTGTGTCTATGTTTCTTTGTTTTTCCGACGTTGCCATTGTCCTTGGATTGTTCTTTTTAGACTGACGGAACGGTTCTTACTTATTTAATACAGAATGATTGCTCAGTCTCGGTTAAGTCTTACCACTTAGAGCCATCGTCTGCAACCAACAGAGTAAACAATGTTTTCTTTGGTACAGGTGAAACAATTTTTTTTAATTAAAAAAAAACTTTCCTTGGGCCCACATTTCATCAGTTCCAAGTAAACGGACAGGATCGGTTGCATTTTCTTGTGACACTGTAGGTACTAGAGAAAGCTCTGAGAAGCAGTTTTTAAAGAACTTCAAATCACATGCTTTTAAAGACTTCGTTTTTGGGAAAGCAATTCATTGAATACGGTTTACATGCATTTATCCTTGAGAAAGTTGCTTAATAAGATGTTTTTGAAGATGGAATGTCAAAACAAGCGGTACTCTATTGCTTGTATTTCTCATCTTATTTTCCATCGCTTGGATCGATTCGCGTGGGAAACTTATCTTAAGCTTTGCTAGGATACCAGCTCTTCATACGGAAAGACTTCATATAAGTATATTAAATCCCGAAATCCTAGTAGTCAGTAGTACTGCAATACGGCAAAGCTGAAAACTCCTGACTTCTTAATGGCTTCCTTGTATGACTGAGTGAAAGGACTGTTATTACATCCCAGCTCTTTTGTTCTAACTGGGGTGATCCGAGTCGGATCACCCCAGTAATCTCACCTCAGTTAGAACAAAGGATATTTTTACTTTTTTGTTTTTGTCAAGGCCAGATTTTGAGAACTGTTCAGTTGTTTTGGACTTAGTAAAATTTTATGTTTTACTATCCATAAAATTTTTAAAGATAAAGATTTTAAAACGTTGAAAAAGGACAATGTCCAGAGTAGGAGTCGAACCAGGGTCGTTTCGAACTCGCTGGACTTTTGGTGTTAAAATCATATATAAAGAATCGTTGTAGGGCACAATAAGGATATATATTATTATAGTATAGAATATTTATTACATGACATTATAAGCATGGAAATAGTTTTTAAGAATGTATGTCGGCTTTCCTGTACTTAATAAATTAGCTAGGATGTAAATTAGTTATCACAATCGGACTTGATGTGTGGTCGGGTGATCTTATACAGACACACCGCGTCCTCGTGTGATAACTATTACTTATTGCAACGGTCGAGCGAGTGGCAAAAGTCTCATTTCACAGACATATAAATTCTTAACCCAGGCCGACGTTCTAGAAGAATGTCCGTGGAGAAAGATACATTGTTGATAATTGATTGACAGATGTGTATGCAGAACAATTCATTGACTACAATGCCCCGAGATGATTTACATTTTTATTTTTATGCAACCAATCAAATGTATTAAATCTTTTCATGGGAGTGCTGCCAATCACATCGTCAATAAATTGGCAATATGTAAAATGCGTTTCTTGCTTTTTCTCTGCAGGCAATCTTTGTGAACGCCAGCTTGTGTGTAAAATAACGTTTCCTTGAAATGAAACCTTTGCAATTCGCTTGACCGTTGCAATACAATAACAAAGGGCGTCTTTTCGTTTGCAAAAGACTCAAGTGGAGATTGATTAGCCCAACCGTTATAGAACATTTTTAGATTAGAGACTACCTTGAATGGTGTTGAATGTGTTTTGATGGCTGAATGGTAAGGGGAAACATAGTCTATGAATGACGTAATTTAATGATACCCCAACGATACCATCTATGAATATATTGTCAAGATCAGGAACAGCGCCTTCGTATTCAGGTTTTTTTTTTCATCGAAGTGGCAAGCAAAACTTGGACCTATTTTTCTCCCATCGCCACACCACTGGACTGACAGTAGTATATTCACCAGCAAACTCCTGTCAGAAATGTTTAAAGATACCATAGCTATTTATAATGCTGTGACATCCATGCAAAAAGTCCAAAATCGGGATTCTCTTGTTAAAAAAATTTAGGATATTCTGGACATGGGTAGTGTTTTTCATATATATTTTTATATTAACCCTGATTAACTTGATCCAACATCAGCACCTTTCAGCTTCTTAATGAATATTAATGTCAGCCCGGTGATGTGGTCATAGGAACACAACATGAGCTAAGTTTTGCTTGTGTGTCTGTTGGCTATTCTGAGGGGAAAATGATCTCTGAATATGTAGGCTCTATTTTCAATCTTTATTAGAAAAGATTCATATATGATGTGTCTGAAAACTGAGATCCTTTAATGGCATTCCTTTTAACATCCAGTCATCAAATACACAAATATCACTCAGTACAGACTCTTCTTTTTTTATATTGAATGTACTATCAGAGATAAATATAGTTTCTCCGTCAGGTAGGAGCGAGTTAAAAAATAGTTCTGCTCTCGAGATAGCATAATTTCGATTTTCAACATGCAAACTTTTCTCCCGTGAAATTTGTGTAAAACGCGAAAAAATCTAAAATGGCGGGAAATCTCTCCCGAAATTTAATCAACGCCCGTTGATTAAAATGTCGCATTCACATTCAACCATCAGCTAAGAATGGGCGAAATGTTAAAATCCACTACCAACAAAAATCCATTGCTTTGTAAATTACAAGTTCTCTCGTATTTCGGCATTTTGTTATTCGTCCACAGTCAAACAAAAATGTCATTCCCAATTCACGAGTTTCGCTGTGTTTGTGGTGACGACCAGGAATTCGGGTCTCATTGTGCTAAAATGGAGTTATTCAATACCAGTGTTGGGTATCCTAGTCAAGTTTTAGATCAAGCAATGCTCTAATGAAGACACACACACACATACATACAAAATGAACAGCACGAACCCAAAGCCTTGGTTGAGATCAGGTGCACCGGTAGAGAAAGCAAAAGACACCCATAGTGTTGAACATGATAATCCTGGTAGTAAAGTCAAATACAGTAGAGGAAAACAATCAACTTTTATAAAGGGATAGATATGTTGTCATCCGAGAAACAGATACGTAATAGCGGTCCACAAGATCTCTCTTCAGATGGAATCAAAACATTTGGATCCACAAAGCGAAACATGTGCAAAATCTAAAAGAGAACAGAAAAGCCAAAATTTCCTAAGGATAGAATATACAATGTACTAGTATTTAATTTTCCGACTCCAAACTTGCTTTCCCACAATATAAATGATATTCTTTTGTAGAATGTACAAATCTTTCTTTTCAAAAAATTAATAAAAGATTTCCATGTTTGGTGTAAGGTTAATATAGGTTCTGTTAAATATAACACTGATTATCATGCAAAATATAAAGACTATGATGTCGTAAAAACTTTAAATTTGATTTTTTTCTAATTAACGTTAAATAATTCATTAAAGCAAGAAAAAAAGAAACTGAACTATCTGAGTCTTTTAAAATCAGTTTTCGTTAATCACATGTTATTCTTTCTTTTACAATTGTCAGATTAAAGAAAATCTCATCTGAAAATTCGTTCCCTAAAACGTATTGTATCTGGAAACAAAAATCCTACATTCAAAATACATGTCTCTTAAAATAAGAAAAAACTAGTATACACAATCCAAGGAAAATTCAATTTTCTGTCCAGTAGATTCCGATGTGAAAATCACTTTTCGGTACAAAATACCTTTCAAAGACATATTATTAATTATTGATAGTATAAGTCTTGAATAGTATTTATACCAATATCTGCAATGTAGATCATATTCTTGCGCTATCTTTGGAGTAAAAATTTCAGTCACTCCTACTATATAAATTGTAGTAATGGCCTAGAAATCCTTCGCAGTCAAATGCTGGGCATCGATTTTGACATGTAGATAGTCTTGAGGAATATTTTTCCCGCTTGAAGCTAATTTTGATCAAATTATATCTCGTAATTAGAAAATCGGGAATTCACTGTAGAGAATGAACTTGTGACACCTTCGTTTCAGAAAATGCAGTATACATATGATACAATGTACATTTTTGTTCAAATTAATATCAGCTCTGTATGCAGGAACATTAATATGATTGTTTTCGAGTCCATAAATTCACTTGCTAAAAGCTTGCATAAGCCCTAGGGTTTTTCACAAAATGATGTCAGTTTGCGAGAAAAAAAAAATCTCTTTTTGCCGTTGATGTTGATCCTTTGTGAGGCTGCAAAATTAAAGCAATATAAAGCTTCATAAATATGATGCATATTAAAACATTTTAGTTTAATGATTATTTTTCATTAGTTAAGGTGCACAAAAACTTGTCAACATAAATCTTCCAAAACATACTCACAAACAAATGCAATTGTCCTCAATGAATGATGTAGAACATTCCAAATATGTCGAGCAACACCACACCCATGTATCCCCTTTGTAATGGATCTGGGGTTTTGAGAAATTACTGTATACTGAATTATCAAAAGCGTACAATGGTCTCCTGATTGCACTTGTCTTGCTGAATCATGGCTGACCAATAATTTCAGCTAACAGAGACTGCTTTCTCCCAATAAAGTTGCTCAGACTCTGGCCAAATATAATATCATTTTTCCCTGTGTACAAAAATACCGAATAAATACATACCGGTGATAAAAGTTAAAAGTCGTCATGCTGTACAGGTGTTTCAAGGTGTTAACTATCATCAGCAGTATTAGCATCAAATAAAGAGGAAAGCCATGGTCCAAAAATAATCAAATAAATAAGTAGTCATTGACAAAAATATCGAAACTGGAGGCCAAATCCAGTATCAAGGACATCAATCGAATGCCATACACGGAATAAAGCCTAGCTCAGTACTGTTAATGGGATTATAATTAATAAAAAAACAGTTAATTTCCAAATACATGCAAGGTGAACTTTTGGGCTGGTGAATACCCTCGGGTTCCTATATCACACACGTAATTCTTCTGATTCCTGATCAACCCCAAAAACCTGTAATATACATACAGTAATGAGAATCTAATTATGAATTTCAATATAATGTTGTTTTTTATAATTCAGATGGTTAATTAGATTTAAATCCTAGATTTTCCCCTAAAAACCTGAAATACAATATGATCATCTCGATTCTCGTGCAAAGATTTTAACACACAAGATATAAAGTGTGCGTCTGCATAGTGACATTGCCTTTGGTTCAGACAGTAAACCTTGGGTCTTACTCCTGATGTTTTGGACGTTATCGAAAGACTAGCATTATAAATAGCAACGTGGAAACATAAGCAGCTACATGACATTTTTTAGCCTGAAAGTAATCTATTAATAAATATCAGTGATTCCTAGGTGTTTTCATTTTAACCACTTTTACAAGAAGAAACTTTATTTTGATATGAATATAATGTTGAATATTGAAATAACAATAAAAAATATCATTGTGTAAATGAAGGGATATGGTGAATATGTATACATGAGTGAAAATCCCAACAAATACGCGGTAAAGTTTTCTTGATCTTGAAGTCACCATGAAGCCTTCATCAGTGAGCAACTACATGTAACCACAATTTCGAGGCTTTTCATTTTCAGCAGTTGTCATCGCCACATTAGAATAACAGTATCAGTTTTTTTCAGTACTTACATTGTGTAAAGGATAGAGTGTCATCACTTGTATCTTACTACTCGTTTTCTTATATGAAATGAAAAAGTGAAGGGATATGGAGTAAATGTACATGAGACAAAAATCTTTGAATACATAGTTAAATAAAGAAATGGAACGACGCTTTTATCGTCGTTCTTCATCTTCACTTTGATAAATGTGTGACAGCAAGTTCTTAAATTTATTTTGAATGGAAACATTTTAGGTTTGTCATAGACCAGCTTTGACATATTGTAGAAAAAAAGAAGGGAAACGGAGAATGTGTCAAAGAGACAACGACCCAAAGGGGAGTAATAACAACTCAAAGCCACCATATATAAGATCTTCAATGAACGGTGAGGAACCCCCACACCCAACGGCAGGTCGGAGTCGGCCACCTAAATAAAGAGTACTCAATTTCAGCGAAATAAACACCATCCTAGACTCCTATAGATATCAAGTAGACTAATAAGAAAACAGACAATACATACAAAGGCTTAATAAATCTCCTAAATTAGGACAGGCTCAAACTAGACATCAAGTAGACTAATAAGAAAACAGACAATACAAACAAAGGCTTAATAAATTTTCTGATTTAGGACAGACTCAAACCTGCTGCACCGGGGTTAAACTAGTTTTATTAGGCCCAAACCTTCTCCCTAGCCAATGTGATAAATCAAAAAACAATAGTAACAACAGGAAAATTCAGTTAGCAAAAGGACTGATTCAAATGTGAACAATTAAATTGAAGGAACTAAATATACGGACATTAACATGAAATCACAAAATATTACTATCAGTTAACTGACATTCGAGCTCCAGTCCCATTACCAACTGACAAATAAAATTATGTACCCTCAGTATACACCTTTCACCAAGATTCCTTCCCGTGAGGTGTTAAGGATAATGATTTCACGCAAATACCAGAATACATAACCCGTGCCCGTGCAATACTGATTTTAGAAATGTAGAATGTGTTTAGTTAAGATGCAAGGACCCTATCAAAAAATCAATGTTAATACCAAAGAAGGCAATACGTAATGACAATACCGTCATTATAACCCTTATGAATTAGACAATTTAAAGGTTTTATAAGTTTGTTAGGCGAGTTTAAGCATTCTTTACTCTTGTGTAAAACATTACCGTAAAATAAGGGATGTGAAATACCAGCCTTGATTAGATGTTTACAGGTTGCATTTTATTGATGGCGCTAATGTAACATCGCCATCCAGGAATAGATAATTAACTATCGGAAAAGAAAAATCGTCCCTTTTATCATAAATTTGAGTATTTAATTTACCATTGGTAATATCAAAATTGAAGTGTAAGAACGGACAATTATGATTATTAGAATAAGCTTTATTCAAAGTAAGTTCTTTAGGGTAGATGTCCTTATAATACGTATTGAAGTCGTCATTATTTAAAGTTAAAATATCATCCAAGTATCGGAAAGTGTTGTTAAACTTTTCAATTGAATGCTGTTTAGATGGGTCTTTGCTGATGTTGGTCATAAACTGAGATTCGTAGCAGTGGCTCATTTTGTAATTCGCAGATGTATTTCATCCTTTGCAAAACAACTCAAATTCCTACTGTCTACAACAAAGTCTGATCCACTGCTACTTACAGAATGAACCTTTCCTGTTCCAACTATAGTGAATAAAAGTTAGCGATATCCTCTTTTTCTACTTCATTTCTGTTGGTTATCGTTTTCTTTCTCGTTCACTTTTAGGTTTCGTGTGAGGACATCTTTGCAGTGCTGATAGACATTTTCAGGATTGGCGATAATTTTACCTGACAGCACCGCTCCGTAGTATTATGGTCTCACAAATGGCACCCAAGCCATCACAAACGTTCTTGCCATGTGAAGTTTCAAAAATTTCTAGTTGTTGGAATATCACAGTGGCTTATGTTCCCTTTATATTGAGCTGCATATGCATCATGTTTTGGCATTCGCTCTTTAACAATCTAAAGAATCTTGGTCTCAAATATTTTAAGTCGTTACTTATTACAATGATAGAATGCTTAACTTTAAGATCCTCTCCATTAAAACTCGTCTGTAATATACCCTGCAGGGGTGAATTGTCACCAAATTTTGACGAAAGAATGAACTTTGAACCTCATTTTGAAAGCTACACTTGTAGTTTTCTGCAAAATACAACACCATTAGAAAAGTCCTTTGTGACAATTTTTCAATACATTTCCCATCTGTTGCTGTTGCTGCTCTAAATTTATTACTGGAATAACCAATGACACATGTGACATCAGACATTAGTTCTTTGAGAAAATCTTCCAAATAACTAATACCGAAGAGTTACTTTGAATTTTGATTCTGCACATGCGCACTTCGACAACCTATGTCTCTCCAGTGCAGACAAAATCCAAACGCCTGGAAGACCTTAGAGTCAAAGATGTTTAAAAACTGATAGAGAACAAATTACCAAATGTGATCTAAATAGAAAGCCAAAATCAGCTAAGGACAGAGCTTTGCATGAGGGAGATACTCCTTAGTTTCAACAAAATTTACAAAAATTAAATATTATAAAGTTCCAAATAGAATCGGCTTTCGGGTCAGCACCGAAGTACTGACTACTGGGCTGGTGAATACCCTCGGGGACTAACAGTCCACCAGCAGAGGCATCGACCTAGTAGTAACAAATAACTAATACTAAAATTATGAATTTTGCAGCATATTATACAATACATTTTGGCAATACATATTCACCTTTCTGAATGGTGATATATTCCCATTGGTGATACTGTATTTTTTGTGAGGCACTTTTTTATCAGTATGGCCGAATGATTTTCAAGGTTGTCTGCCCCACGGCTGTCGCATGTCCTCTCGAGACAGTTGTTTTTGTGGAAACCATTTTCTTGTTTTTGACATAAGGTTGCATCAGCAAGTATCATCTGTTATTTTCATTTGTCTTGCAAATTTCTTCAGGGCATCTGCTTTAAAGGCAACATTGCAATATTTTGGCATAAACAAGATCGTCTGTTTATCTCTGTGATTTGTCGTACCTCGATCGGTTTTAGTCTTCTAAAAGTTGTTAATCCAATTTTTTCATTTTGATATTTTGCTTTATATTTGCTGTATGCTTGAATTAACTGTTCGAGACATGTAGTACGTAGTTTCGTCTTAGCTATATTTGATATTACTGATTATTCGGATTTCGTTTGGTTTTATGCATTTTAAACGTTTTTTTGAAACTACGGATTTCCTATGTTTGGGTTCTAGTACTGCTGATGAGGAATTAATTTCCGAAATGGCCATACAGCTCATTAAAAGTATTGCAGTTGGAGTTAACATATGTGTTATGGTCTCGTGTACATTTACTGCATATCCTTTCGTAAAATATGAGATGTTTCTGAAGAAATTTTATGCTTGAGCATTCTTTTACCTTCAACATATCTTTTTTATTTGGCACCTCTCTACTAATCTCAGGGGATAGATAAAAGTTATTCTATTTCTTGTATCATCAAAGATTCTGTCTTTTTCTTTTCTTTCTTTTCTAAAGTTCCTCGATAGTTGTCCACTCTTTGCCTTTTCTCTGTTTCACATGTTTCATTCTTATTCCAAGGAGATTACCTAGTAAGTGATTCTTTCTCCAGATGGCTTTAGCAGGTGTCTGAACCAATGCGGTATATTTCACCTTCTGTTTACCTTTCATTGATCATTAGAAACGTCATTCTACATAGTGTCTACTACTGATCAGCTATTTCTTCCTTTTTCTTGTTTCTTTTCCTACAAGAATTCCCTTTCGTCAATGATATTTGATATTGATTGAATATTAAAGTGTTTCTATTATGACAGCTTCTTCAAAGGTGTTTATCGCAGAATTTCCTATACTTTATCGGTTTTAAAGTACAGAACAAAGGCAGTAGAATACAGAAGGAACAAAGCACAAGATTACCACAAATCAAAGTGCAGAGAAAAGGCATCAGCGAGAACATCAGAAGACGAAAGACCAAAGACACTTCACGCCCACAAAACCCACGTCAAACACTACAAATACAACACTAAAAACGAAAGCACAAACCGTGTGAACTCACTAAAAACTTAAACAGAAATGACCTACTGCTTGGAAAAATTTCTGATTATTTATTGGAGACAGCGGATTTATGTTCATTCTCCATTATCTGTTTGCTTTTTTTCTGGTTTTTACTTTATCTTCATCAACGGGTTTCTCCTGTTTTTCTAAATTAGGTTTCCCTGTCGTCTCCATTTAACTCACTGTAAATAAATAATGTTGACAAAACAAATTTTCTTCCTGAAATATTTGGGCTACGGACTCTGCAATTCACAAAATTTGCATTTGTAGTTGCATTTTTTGTGATGGGGTATTATCATGCCGTCTTCTCTACATTGTTTCTACTTATGTATCTGAAACAGAAGAGATGAGGTTTTATTCATTTGAACATTTGACATTTTGTAAGGTATGTTTTAAATCATGGACCTACAGACTCGGTCTACATATCAAGGGATAATTAAAGATATTAGTATCATAATATCAAACATATCAGATGAAATCAGACGACTATTACCTTTTAGCACACCATGTTAGTGCAGCATGTGACATAGTTAGATATACCCTCTGGTACAGATAATCTAATGGAATGCAACCACTCCTAAATAATGGGAATACATGTATCACACATGGGTAAACATACCATTGTTTCAAAGTTTAATCAATTTTCAAGCGATTTTCAGTCTGTAAAATGTAAAGCAAGGTTTATCACTGAACAATGATATAAAATAAAACAAAATCAGGTAATTAAAGGTTTCATTATGAGTGAGGCTTGTATATCGCTTGTTATCAAATCGAGCTATTTAATTACACAAAAATAATTAACGAGCTTCAGCGAGTTAATTATTATTTGTAATTAAATAGCGAGTTTTGATAACAAGCGATATACACGCCTCACGAGTTGTGAAACCTATTTCTCTTATGATAAAATTCATCTGTAAACCATTCTGTCGTGTTCTCCCAATTATGTTAAGTTGGGAGAATTTAGTTTGTTGAGTTTGTGAATACATTGAAGACTGATTTTGTACTTTAAACTTATCCTTATAATGAATGTAAAGTCTAACAATAAATTTTCCCCGTATTTAAAGTAGAAACTATTATTATACTCACATGTACACAACAATCAATAGCAATTACAAGTACATGATTCCTCGCTGATGACAAACCTGGATGAAAGCTCGGTTGAATTGTAATTACAGTTTTTAACAACATTACAGTAAGGGACCGACCATTTAACCTGAAGGGGGGGGGGGGGTATGGTTTTTTTCTTGACAGAAAATCTATTTATTTCTTTCACGTGCAACAACAAAATTTTTTATTTTCAAAATTAACATTTTTTTGGGGCAGAAAGCCTCCGTCAGAACATTTTTTTTTCATCATTTTGGCAGCAAAAATATTTTTTTCATATAAAATCGGGTCCAGAATATTTTTTTTTAGAAAAAAAAACATAGCACGCCCCCCCTTTCAAGTTAAATGGTCGGTCCCTAATAAAATTAATTTCTGCTTGTCAGTTTAGTGAAAATGTTACGAATGATTTATAATTAATGCAGGTGTATTTTTCTCTGTTTCTGTGGTAACTGATTCTGATGTCAATTTCCACGCATCAGTGATCCCAATACACATTACATCATAACATCAACACAGAACACAGGAAGGAAACTTATTTATAGCAATTAAGTGATCAAAATATATTCAACTGTTTTGGGAGAATGAATTAATAGATGTGTACACACGAAGCTCGTTTTTTTATTTCTTCTTCTTTCAAATGAAAAAAAATAATGCAGACGACATAATGCAATGAGCACGGAATTGCCATGACGTTGGATTGACCTGATATGTGACCTCTAGAACAACCAATGAAAATACGGCTGAAAAGTTATCTAATCGTATGAAAGGCCAATGAAATGATAGCATAAAAGTTATCACTAAGTGATACGAAAAATTATCTTATCGTGTAAGAAATAGATATTGCTGCCACATCATAAGAGAAATAAAAATAATTTTCACGATCAATTGTGGAAAGGAGTCATGGCAAACTTTACACATATCACACGTTAAAAATAGCCCAGAATTGGGGACTTTTATCCGCTGCAAAAAGAAGAATTTAGTGTAAATTATATCGTATAATACAATTGTTTTAAAAGTTAAAGTGTTATCTTAATGAAACATTCATATTTGGAATCTCCATCTCCGTGTTCAGCTTTACCATTGGTTTCCACCCTGCTTGTGAATCATCTGACAAGACAAAAATATTTTTAAATTTCACAGTTCATCTTAATCAAAACTAATGAGAGTAAAAGTTATAATTAAAGCCACTATAGTGGTAACTTGAATTAGAAAACACTAACCACACAATCCTATAGTATATAATCAATAAATTTAGATACTCATACATACATATTCATTTACTCCATATCCTTTCGTAAAATACACATTTTAAAGTTTTTTTGTTAATGCTTTTCCTTTATGTACAAATATATCTATATTACCATTTTTTATCGATTTGGCCATTTGTACCCTATCAGCGTGTCCGCAAACGGAGGTGTGACAGATTCCATGATACAACTCAAAACAATTTTTGCATTGTATCATGCGTTCAAATTGGACGATTGAACAAGTTTGTGCAAAAATGTATCCAAACAATTTTATGAATTACTGAAAAAGCAAAGAGCATCATCCATTGAAGCCCTATGGGCTCACTTTTCTTGTCCATTCGCATGTCTCTATGGCGTTGTCTTGGTTTTCGACATCTGAAAAGCATCACACAATTATTAAAAGAATTGACATTCTGCTTCGAAAAGAAATAAGGATGATAACTACCGATGGATTCATATAATTCTTCACACAACATTCTCACAATAAAGTAATCAAAACATTTTGATTCGCAATTTAAACCAACAGTTCCACACGATGAATGCGTGTCTACAATATTCAATAATTCGTATTCGTTTGCCGATGTATTCCTATTCCTACCCCCGGAAAGGAGAAGAGTCTTCAACAGCATTTGTTGGCCAGCTCTTTCATGGGTGTACCACTGAGACTTGTCTGTAAATACAAAGGCACTAGATTCTGCAAGAGATCCAGCTGTTTGCACATCCGTTTACTGTGGAAAGCGATGAAGTAAAGGACCCGTCCGTTTACCGTGGAAACCGATGAAGTAAAGGGCCCAGAAAAAGTCTTCAGATTAAAACTGGTTTCACCTTCACGGCAGAAAATATTTCTTACTCTGTTGGAATATTTTATGCAATGAGGCTTGTCAGAGATGATCGTTTTCTAGAACAAAAACAAAGTGTCACCAATGTTGTTGAGCAATTTTCGACAGCCCACTGCAGGATACAGAATATGAGGGTTAGTGAAGCGTTTCAAACTTGTTCAGGAGATAACATTTATATGCAAATAAATAATTGTTTTATAAACCCTCTCAGTCTTTTTTTATGGATCTCAAGATTTTGTACCTATGTAAGAAGCTGGTCATGTGTCATTTTTGCCACTCTCTTCTGTATTTGCCCATTATAAAGGGATGTTAGCTCTAAACTTCTCCTTTTTTTCATTTTGATCCCTTTTTTACAATTTTTTAACTACATATTTTGTGCTTTTTATTACTTTTCATTGTGGCTTAATGAACTCAAAACCATTTTATTGCGCCGATTTTGCTTTAATTACTGTTGTTTGTAGCAGAACCAATCGGAACATTTTGTTAATTGGTTAATGGTGACCGTTATATTGCCTATCCCCTTCCTGGTTTACAAGAGTGGTCCCAGAAATTGAATATAGAACATTTTGTTTTTGATACGGACTTTATCACTGCCAGTATCAAGTGTGCCCGTTACGCCATGATAAAGTCCGTATCAAAAACAAAATGTCCTATATTTCTTTTATCTTTAATTAACAAAATTATAAATTGAACTTTATAATAAATAAAAATAAGCCGAAATTTCTATTTTAGCACAATTAATTATTGTTTGTTGCAATAATTTAATTTATGCATTCTTCATTCAATGTATAACGTGTGTTTAGTGACAAAACATGAAGTCAGCATGGATATCCGCACGTGACTCCTTTACTTCGTGATAGTGTCCAGTTCGGTGATACTGAGAATATGAGTCTCTGTAGATCAAAGGAAATTCATACAAATTACCGACACCCTTTTCATTAGTGCAACTAGTTGCTACTACATTAAAGGACATCTAACCTTTCTGCACGCTTTCTTGATCTCAATACAAGTTTCACATGAACGAATATTGAACTGAATTTATCATCAATTTTGTACCAGTATAAGTTTTTAGCCCTTGCTATCGTTCGTCTGGTACCAGATGACCCGTGATTAGAATGTTTTAATTTATAATTTCAATTGTTATAATTTATAATTTAAATACATTCTTTACATACGCTTTTTGTACAACTGCATGAATGAGGTCATTCTTTCAAGCGCTCCAATGTGCAGAATTTTGATCTTGGAAAACCTGTTCCTTGTTTACCAGATGTTTCATTTCGTTTACTGATATTATTCTTCAGATAAAACAAAATAAGCTTTAGGTCAGGGTCGATACTCTTTTGCAAGTGTTTAATTTTACACTGAATCCCAGCAATTATTGCTCTCCTTCATGTTGCGGGTGTTATTCTAGCCTTTTCTTATCAGTCTGTTACGATTGTAGTGGTATGGTCTTTTCAGGCATAGATACTATAGAAAAAAATGTCCAATATGGCGTCTTGTAAATGATTATGGGCATGCACACAACATTTAAATCCCCTCAGGGAAGCGTTGCGTTTCATGTATCACAAAATACATTTTTTCACTGAATGCCTATAAAGCACTTCTGTATTAACGCAGCTCTTGAGGGGTCGATATTGGATTTTCATCGTTTATGATTCGTTTATCACTCTAATTGTTTTCTTTTATGTCTCTTTAAAGTTTATAAGCTAACGCAAGTTATTGTGATTTGTTCATGTAAAAAATTCTGTGTCCTTAAGACATAATATCTGAAGTATTGAGTGAATTGAATGATTGTCAGTTGGTTATCTCCCTGTACCAATTAGTAATACGTGGTCAAGTGGAGATAATTTTAAATGGCATATCAATAGAGTCTTTTGATATTGAAATCAAAATTATCTCCTCTTTTACCATATATAACTAACTTCGTACAGGGAGATAACCGAGTGATGTTTCTCATTGTCCTTTTCCTGTCTAGTAGCGCTATTGGGCTGCTGACAACCTAGTGATTCAAGTCAAGTCAAGAAAAATTATTTGAAGTCGGTAATAATAAAACAAACAACATAAGCTCTGTAGAGCTTTTGAACCCGACCGACATAATGACAAACATTTAACACAACAAAGACAATCATGCATAAATAAAACATTAAGCACTACATAAAAGCATACAGCATAATCAGCAAAATATGTCTATAATTTATGAAACTGAGAGATAAAAAAGAAAACGAATAATTTAAGACTAAGTTAAAAGTTAAAATAACATGAAACTATTATCATCAGATTAGATAAATCAATGAAAAACATTTACCAAAATGGATAGAAGAAAAAAGCAATAAAAAAAATTAAAAATAGAAATAATTTAATCGAAAAAGTTCAAAATTTCTGACGAAGAAAAAAGTAGATTAGCTCAAAATAGCCATAGCAAAATTAAAAAACCAAAGCAAGAGCCTTAAGCCAAAGCAAAGCCACAATTAAGCGATCTTATGCACTTCTATAGCTAAGAATCTCAACCTTCTTATTTTCAATGATGGCATCTTTGACTTTTCTAAAAGCTGTTCATATTATATGTACTGGTATCATTTTCATAAATAAATTTTAACGCTCTTTCTTGTATTTTTTTCAAGTTTTTTAGTGTTAGTTTCCCCACAAAAATGCCAGACTAAAGGACAATAATTGAAATTCGACAGAATTAAAGAATAGTATATGGTTAATTTACCCAATCTATTGATGTATTTCCCAATTCTCTTTAAAACATTTAACTGCTGTGACGCCTTTATACAAACATTTGATATATGAGCATTAAAATTTAACTTGAAATCAAAAGTTACACCTAAAAGTTAAACTTCATCATCACATTTAACAATATTAACTTCTAAGTTAATTTCAATATTACAATTATAAGTTTTTTACCAATGGTTATTGCCTGAAATTTATCAGGATTTGCCCGCATCCGATTGTCTGTAAACCATTCAATTAAAGCTGAACTTTCATTTTCTAAAGTATCAACCAAATCATTAATATTATCACTACTATAAGACAAATTAAGTATTATCATCTGCATAATTATACAGGTCTCCTTTTTCAATGGAATGGAAACTATCATTTATAAAAATATTAAAGAGAAGTGGACCCAAAATGGATTCTTGCGGCGCCCCTTTGTAAATATTCAAAAAGGAACTACAGACAGGTCCAATTTTGACACATTGCTTACGGTTCGAAAGATAGCTTCCCAGAAGATCTAAGGCTTCGTTCGATGAGCCATACCTCTTTAATTTCAACAAAAGTGGGTCATGAGACAGGCAATCAAATGCTTTGACAAATCCATCAATATGGAAGCAACTAATTTATTTTTATCTAACGATTTACGCCAATCTTCAACATTTTTAGCTCACCTGGCTATGCCAGGGTGAGCTTTTGCCATCACTTGGCGTCCGTCATCCGTTGGTTGTCGTCCGTCGTCCGTCCGTCGTAAACTTTTCTTCAAAAATCTTCTCCTCTGAAACCACTGGGCCAATTTAATCCAAACTTGGACTGGGTCATCACCAGGGTATGTAGTTTAAAAAATATGTTCGGTTAGTCCGAGGACCAAACAACATGGCCGCTGTTACTAAAAATAGAACAAAGGGGTAAATTGCTGTTTTTTGCAAATAACTTCAAAACCGTTGCAGATATCAAAAATCTGACAAGGAATAGTTCAGAATGACGTGATCTATCTGCCCTGCAATTTTGAAGAAAATCGGAAAAACCGTCTTAGAGTTATAGCCCTTTTTCCGTAAAATTTTCAAAATTTATGCATTTTTTATTTTTTATTTCAAAACCTGTAACAGATAGAGGTGATGTGTAAATTTGAAAAATGTTCAGCATTTCAAGATCTACATACTCTGAAATTTTGAAGAAAATCCAACTGCCTGTGTTGTAGTTATTGACTTTTTTCACCAAAAAAAAATAAAATTTTTCAATTCCATATGGTTATGGGTTATTTCCCTTTAAATTCTGCTTTCAAATCTTCTTTTGTTTACTTTTCTCTTTTTAGTTTTAGAGAAATTCCCTGCTATCACTTTATTAGAAATAATTATTTGTTACATAATCAAGAGCAAAAAAGTGTTTGTGTACAAATTTTTACATTTTTTTGCAAAAATACTTTCATAAACTATACTTATTTCACAATTTAATAATAATTGTATATATTGTATCATTTAGTTATGTTTGTATCCCACAATGCAAACATCTTTCTCAGTTATTATTGAAGTTGCATCTATGCTTCAATGCTGTTTAACATTATAGCTGACCTGCATGGCTCTGCCATGGTGATCTTCTGGCCTTCAGTGGTCTGTCCATCATAACCTTTTCATTCAAACATCATCTTCTCTGAAACCATTGGGTCAATTGGAACCAAACTTGGGCACAATGGTCCTTAGGTGTCCCCATTAAAAAAAAGTGTCTGGCAAGTCTGTATCATATCCAAGATGGCCGCCAGCAGGGAACGCGGTTTAACATTGGACCCTTTGGGAAAGCATTCAAAGAAACTACTGCGCCAATAGACCATTTGCCAGTTCTGCAATCAACAGAATGAATTTAGCAAAACCCAAAAGGGAGGTCACTTTTTGAAAAATCTCAAGGGGACAGAATGGTTCCCTGTTTGTGATAACCAACCAAAAAATAAAACATTTTTAATCAAAAATTATAAAAGTTTAACCTTTAGCAGATGTTTAGTCACCAACACAATTCAAAACCTAATCCCAAAAAGCGCTTACCATGCTTTCAAGTGCTACTTGTTTCAAGTAATAAAAAGAAACAACTGTACTAACTTGAAATGTCTTCTCAGTGACTAAAAAAGTATTAAAAATTCGAAAATATGCTAACTTACTGCAGAATCTCATGAATATTGTGTAGGGAATTACTTTGTCCAAACTGGCTTAGCACGAAGACCATACTTTAAAACAAATGTGCATGCTTAATGTTTGTTTGTGCGGTGTAGGAGTAACTTCCCTTTGAAGGTTTGACTAAAAAACACAACATTTGACTAGAACTGACAAGAACTTTAGTAACTGGCAAATCATCTATTAGAACCAAATTTGGTCACAATAGTCCTTCGGTGGTCCCCTTTGAAAATTTTGTCTGGCAAGTCTGCACGTCATCCAAGATGGCCGCCAGCGGGGAACTTTGTCAAAAATTGGACAATATTGCAAAAATCTTCTCCTCTGAAAATACTGGGCTAATTGGAACCAAACTTAGTCACAATGGTCCGTAGAAGGCCCCTTTTAAAAATGTGTTCAGCAAATCCACATCATATATCCTAGATGGCCGCAAGGAGGGAACATGTTTTTAACATTGGACCCTAAAGGGAAACATATTCAAAGATCTTCTCCTCTGAAAGTACATGGCCAATTGGAATCATACTTAGTCACAATGGTCCTTACTTGGTCCCCTTCATAAAATGTATCTGGATGTCCGCATAGCATCCAAGATGGCAGTCAGCGGGGAACATTGTTTAACCTTGGACCCCATGGGAAATCATTTAAAGATCTCCTCTGAAAATACTATGCCAGTTAAACCAAAGTGAGGCACAATGATCCTTACATAGTCTTCTTCAAGAAAGGTGACAGTTGGTCTACGCCCCATCAAAAATAGCTGCCAGTTTGGAACATAGTTTAATTTTGGATCATATAACATCAGCAAACTTCAAAATGAGACCCTTAAACATTAATAAACAAATTTGAAAATGAGAACCTTAAACGTTGTGATTATTTTTACTTATTGTGACAGCCATGACCCAGGTGAGCGATACAGGCTCTTGAGAGCCTCTTGTTATAAGAGTATATTGACAACTGTATCAAGCTCTGAAAAGTGACAAAAAGCTCTGAAAACGGGTATGAAAAAATTCCACCATCTGGATGTCTATGGCTCTATCAAAAAATTTGGATATTGCAGGCAAAACGCTTACCGGGCGGTAATTTCTCTTACTTAAGGTGCTGTTTTTCTTATGCACAGGCACTATTTGAGCTAGTTTAAGGCTATCTGGAAAAACAGAGGTCTCAAAAGATTTATTTATGAGATTTGTAATAGGTGTCTTTATGACAGGCTTTGCAAGCTTTAACAATTTAGATGAGATTTCATCTATACATGTTGCTTTTTTTACATTAAATTTATTTATTTGCTTTTCTTCAATCTTTTCTGATAGAGGCTTAAACACCAGCTGCTCAGCACTGTCATGTTCATTGGTTTCCCTGATCTTCACAATACTGGGACAGCTACTGAGTGTATACCTATATCTTTAGCTACATTTGTAAAAAAAGTCGTTAAAAACATTACATATATCTCTCTGGTCAGTGAGAGGGCTATCGTTTTCTCTTAAAATGAAATCATTTTTAAAATTACTCACTTTGTTTGTTAAAAAAGGTTGAATTAATTTCCGAAATGGCCATGCAGCTCATTAACATTATTGCAGTTGGAGTTAACGTATGTGTTATGATCTCGTGTTCATTTACTCCATATCCTTTCGTAAAATATTTAATACAGGAGTTTGTCTTTAATTGCAGTGTTGAGTTGGTAAAACAATTCCCCGTGGTAGAGATGCATGCTCTTTATTTTTCTTAGATATGGTGTACTTGTACATGAGATAATATCTCATGTGTACACTTTGTTCAATTTCTATTATCTAAATTTATGGAAATTCTAAAACCTAAGGATTAACTCCCTCCATCGTAGTTTTGTCCTTAGCTATATTTGATATTACTGATTATTCGGATTTCGTTTAGTTCTATGCATTTTAAACATTTTTTGAAATTATGGATTTCCTTTGTTTGGGTTCTAGTGCTGCTGATGAGGAATTAATTTCCGAAATGGCCATACAGCTCATTAAAATTATTGCAGTTGGAGTTAACATATGTGTTATGATCTCATGTTCATTTACTCCATATCCTTTCGTAAAATATTGAATGGTTGGCCAGAAATCTTTACTTTTTAGGCCATCAATACATCTATCAATAAAATAATTCTTAATAGACTCTCTTTTGATTCTCGAGACCAAATTTCTCTGGATTCGATATTGCTCCCAGGACTTAGTATCACGTTGTCTTTTAAATACGTTATGTAACATTCTTTTCTTATAAACAGCTTTTCTAAGTTTATTATTTATAAATGTTGCTGGTTTATTAACCATTTTCCTCTCTTTGACAGGTACTTGTTTATTATACACTTCTGTAAATTTAGTGTTAAAATTATCGTATGCATTATTTACATTCATATCCTCATATGTATTTTGAAAACCAAAATGTTTTAGATCTTCAATGAAATTTTCACAGTCAAAATGTTTGTATCTTCTGTTTAACTTTTTTTACCTTGGTTTTAGATGGTATCTCACTCTTGCATTGTACAGCAATGAAATTATGAACATCACTTAGTCCACAGTCAAAATTACAAATATTTCCACATAAATTGCTTCTACTATTTAATGGAATATCAGCAAGACTAACTGTAGCACCTTTTGTAAAACAAGTAGGTTCTTTTATCAAATTATCAAATTCAAATTTACAGATTTATCTATATTTAAACATTCAAAATTGAAACCACCAACAATCATAATATTATCATAATGGCAAGTAATTTTATCTACATATTTAGAAAAATCATTAATAAAGTCATCACCTGACATAGAAGGAGGTTTATAAGCTCCAGAGATAAACCATTTTTTATTGTTTAATATACGTTCAGTACCAATAGTTTCTATTTTTTTCAATTTCCAAATGTTTTGTCCTGTCTCCTGCAATATCTGATCTCAAATATACTGCTACGCCGCCTCCTCTAGCTGTTCGATCTGCTCGCCATAGTGTGAAGTTATCTACTGTAAATTGACAATCGAGGAATGACTGGTCGCTGTCGCTGTTAAGGATGTTCGCTATTCAATTTCAAAATAACAAGGATTTCAATTGAATGTGATTTTTTTTTCAGAAATATGAAAAAGAAGTAACTTAAGCAAAGAAAAAATGATAGGTTGTCGGTGTCGTTTTTGAGATACTAGTATTATTGTTTCAAAATATGGCGCGAAACTGAACTCCTCTGAATTTTTCGTATTTTTAACATAAGCAATGTTTATCAATTGATGAATGGGAGAAAATAACTCAAACTGAATACAATTGTCAGAATGTTCCAAAAGATGTATAAAATGAAATTATGAATAAAAGTAAGGGGATTACTGGACAAAAAATTATTAAGCTTTTAAATGGATAACAATTCCAAAATCTGACAGAAATCCAGAAGACATGACCAGCAAACATCCTTCAGTATTGAATTTGGAATTATTCTTAGACAGATTATTTTGATTTTATACTTGGACCTATTTGTTCTGCACCATTGGCCATTTCGGTTTTGTTCACAGTTCTTCCGAGGAAAATAATTTCAGCTTAAAACAACTAATTTTGGGGGGAATTAAAGATCATGTCGTCGTTTAAACAGTTAGCTTGTCTAAATGTTATAAATTTACAATAGTGCAACCAAGTGAGTTCACGTCACGATAGGTATTTGTTATCGGGCTTTTGACAGCTATGTATCGTAAAATATCATCCCATGAGCCAGAGCGTCATATGCTGGCGAGCGGGGTGATATTTTAATATACTTCAGTTGTCAAAAACCCGATAACATATACCTATCGTAAGCAGTGCCCTAAACACTAAATTAACAATAGTAGTGATGAGTGCCCTATCTAATTTTATTTTTTACAAAATTGTGTTCCCTAGATACCATATATGTGACATATAAGTAGTTGATATGGCAAAAAGCCGTAGGTTTTCAAAAAACGTTTT